>JAHDVE020010985.1:0-69308 GCA_022606495.2 Halesus radiatus
AACCTGACTCCTCACGCAGTGGGTACAAATCAGAGATAATATCACATGCTGTAATGTTTTCTTCATTTCACATTACTGGTACATATAACGGTTGCGGCACAATTCGGAGTTGTAGAAAATCTCAATATTTCCCTGGTGAAAGACCACCATTCAGACCCGAAATTTTGCTTGAAATGGCTTTAACAGTGTTTAGTGGCTAGATCTGAATAGCCAAATACTTTTTAACCTACCTCTTTCTATCTTCATCTCTTACCCACTCACTTCAGTCTCAAAACATGCCCCAATCGGAGATCCCATAGTCTCACATGGCTCCGGCAGCTGGGACTTTTGTGAAGAATTTATGTAAAACAGTCGTTTAATATGTAATTGTTTACTAAATTATTATGTTTTTTTTAGATAATCAATCTTTCCCGGGTTACGAATAACCTGACAATATTGGATAATTTCCAACCACCGTCGCAATAAGCGGAAAATATCGGCCGTGTCGCGATGGAGCGATTAGCCAGCCAAGGAATGAACTGATGACCCCTGGTTGGGACCCAGACGCGATGCCAACTCAGCCACTGATCGGCAATATGTGTAACAAACGATTTTTTGTCTGCAACATCTTTTTTTTTCCTTTCGTGAACAAACATATATATCAAATGAAACACTCAAACTTTGTTTAAACCAGATTTATTTTACACGCCTACCGGTTTCGGAACAACCATTCCATCGTCAGGGCAAGTGTTTACTGAACAATATTACAAAATTATGGAAGAACATAAAGAGATAAAGATTGAGATCTCCATCTCTTCCCCCACTCTTTACTAATCCCTAGCCAGGCCCCCACCCCCACTGTGCCACTAGTTATGTATTTTCTTTCATAATTTTGTAATATTGTTCAGTACACACTTGCCCCGACGATGGAACGGTTATTCCGAATCCGGTAGCCGTGTAAAATAAATGTGGTTTAAACGAAGTGTGAGTGTTTCATTTGATTATAACAAAGTGATAGCTTCAACAACAGTATAAATATATTTTTGTTCAATCGTTATCCACAAATGTGGGTATCAAAAATGACACCTTTTCAAATATTTTCTTGTGAGCCCCGAGTCCTTCCAATACCGGGTAGTATTTGTTTCTTCGGTGCAAACAAATGGAGCATGCGACAACTCCGGCTAATATTCTGTTACCGGGGTAAGTTGGGGTAGAAAAACCCGAGAAAGCAATGATAAACGATGAACTAGGATGTGTAATACCGATGAATTTTATTTATAGTTACGTCAAACTGTCAGGCGTAAAACACGTTCTGCGCACAATGCGCTTCCTGGCTTTAATTTCGTAATAACTCACTTGTGTTTTACAAAATAACGTTTTTATAAATTGTTCTATCTTATCAGATAATGTATCTATCTACTTGCTAAAACATTATGTTTATAATGTAAACGGTTTTCTTAGAATAACTACTTATATTCAAATTTTTTTTTTAAATCTTCCTCCTGCTACTAAAATTATTAATAAAAGAAATATGAAAGCTGAATAAGTGTCTTTCTAAATAAAAATAAAATCGTATGAAATTTACGTGTAAATAATTCAGTAATTTAACTTACGTTTTATCTATCCCTAGGCGCGTTGGCGATCCACGAGTGTTTAAATTTGAGTGTTTTTTTTTTTTAAATCGTTGGATTTGAATCTACAAAGTTAATTCGATTGTATTCCATCAGTTATCATAGAATAAAGAGAAACACCAGAAATGCGATGTGCTCATGTTTTATCATCACTATGAAATTTTCATTTCGATCAAATCGAATAGCGGCGTACGATGTCAGGCATTGTAAGAGAGACAGTTACGATCCTTGGCTACAAATACGAAGGACGCGGGTTAAAATTCCGGCTTGCGCATGTAGATTTTATTTAAATAAATTGTGATATTTTCAATTGATTCATTTAAAATTATATATAGTATATTTGCGGAACGTTCCAGAGTGGTAAATACTATCAGAATTGCCCTGGTGAAAGACCACCATTCAGAATCGAAATGTTGCTTAAAATCACTTTAGCCGTATTTGATAACCAGATCTGAATAGCCAGGATCTTCGCCACCATTATTTTTCCTCATCTCCTTCCCCTCCTCGATTCCTTCGGCCTCACAATATACCCCAATTGAGGATGCCATGGTCTCACTGGCTCCAGACAGTTGGGACTCTTGTGTGGTATCACATAAAAAAAAACATTTTTAAAACTATGTTAATGTTTGCATCAGTGAAATCATAAATACTTTAAAATTGTTGACCCATCATGAGTCGTTCTCCAAATGAGCCTAAATACAGAACGAGTCTTAAAAATATTTATTCTGGTTTGTTTTGTCAGTGGTCGGTTCATCTAGTGTGTTATATATCACTGCTTCGGATATATAAAAAAGTGGATGAGGGTAAATTGGACCAAAGCGGACTGACAGAGAAGAGGTACAGAAACATCAGATCTAATCATCTTTTTATGCCCAATTTAGTAGAAGCAAAGCCGGCTTTTTCCGGGTTTTGCAGGTTTTCAGTTCTTCCAACCCAACCTGTGAAAACAGCTTACAGTGACCCGGTAAACCTTGGAATTGTTATGTATGGAAAATCAACTGGAAGTTTATATCTGTGCAATTCGTCTATTTTTAAAAATCATTTCATAGTTGGCATAGATTTTATGGGGGACTCTTACATCGTGGTGTGCGGGACGCTCGACTAGCAGGTGGATAGGTCCTGTTTAGTTCAAATTCACCAGCATGGGGGCAAATCTGTATCTTCGGTACACTTTAACAGTTTTAAAAAACGCAGCTTGGTCTCTTGCATTTGCGTTACCGATGTATATCTTAACGTAAACGCAAACGTAATATGTTAGCGCGATACGGACTACAAAACTAGTAGCTAGCGTAGAAGATACGGACTTGGTCTCCTAGTACTGATTATTTTTCTCTTTATAATTTATTGATTTATGTTAACGATCAGCTCCCAAAAATACACATTTTGAAATCTGGTAACGCAAGAAATGCTGTGGGTTTTGTTTATATAATTTTCTCACTCCATTTATAAATTAAATCGTCATCTATACCAGTACTTTAGTTTATGTTACTGTTAAACTGTTTTTAAATACTGTACTACTTTTTAGATTAAAAACTCTACGTACTTATAATTTTCGAGAGCTCATTCTGTTCTAAACATCAATGTAAACGCCCAGAGAGGAGAATAATCAATTTAAAAAAATGGATTTATATGTAAATTCTATATGGGTAGTTAGGAAAATGTATAAGTTTTCAAAACAAACGAAAAAATTTTCAAACCTTATTTTTTTTTAAATTCTATGTGAAATATGTACTAGAATTATAGGTAAAACGTTCAGAATTGCTTTTACTGGTTTTCAATCCGCATCCATTTTCAAACATTTTCAAGGCATGTATTTCATAAAATTTAAAATATTATTTCATGGAGTATCTCATAGAAGTTAGGACGATAGTATGATTCAGTTTCCGGGCCCTGAGATTTAGGTTGTTTTGGTTTAAAGTAGCCATCATAATATTCGAAACAAATGAACTCCGGGTTACACAAATGCGGTTCACGCGGTAATAGACCCCACTGCAGAGCGAGTTGTGGGAGAACGCGAGTCAAAATCGAACTTTTAGAAAAATAACTCCGCTGTTGAAATTATTAATATATAGATTCTGGATTTACCAACCGCATTGTGAAAAGAAATCATCCCGGTGACATAAATAAAGGTCTTAAATATTTTAGTATCAATAAATACGACTGGTGTACAATTAAATAAATTTGAAATTTTGGAACTTAGAAATAGTGTCAATAGTCAATTAAATATTATTAATAACCATTTTTCTTAAAAAGATTTCTTTAAAATTTATTTTCACATTAGTATCTATATTTGCACCCTTGAGGTGATTTTTCACAAAAACGGCGCTATATAAATCATCCAATTATTATTATTATTCAGAATATTTTTTTGTAGTGATGCCTTTGTTTTTTCTTGATTTTGTTTAAATTTCTATTTTATTATACAAATTAATTAACCAGTGTTTTGGAATAATGTTGTTTATTATATTTTATTATTTTTACAATAGTACTCAATTGTTTACTCTCGTCACTTATTTATTTTTTTGGCTTTTTTTAATAATTTAATTAATATGCTTATGTAATATATTTTTTAATATACTTTGTATCCTGACGAGAGAACCATTGATTTCGAAACACGTTCATATTTGTTTATTAAAAAGTGGTTAACAAAATAATTTGTTAATTAATAAATGTATTAAAAATATATACTTTGTATTCACCACTTCATAAATATGCATAGATATCTGCACGCTTCGAATGCGATACTTTCTTCGTCAGGAAAATATGAATACCAGCCACAAAGTGAATACCAATCGTTTGAAAAATTTATATTTATTAATTATTTAATTGAAAAAAATGTCCCAAAGTAATTTTACCTTAAATGAAGAATTTTTGAAAAGCTTCACCAGTTCTATAAATTTTCTTTACCCTTTTTCCTTACCCCCTCTTTATAACATATTTATGGTGTTGCCATATGCCTACTAACTTTTCATTCGTTCATCTGCCTCTGTATCTTCCACTCACTTCGTTTTAAATATTCATCAAACATAAAAAAATCAACATGACAACACCAAGGCCAAAACTTCCACTTGTATTCTTAAACATCAGCGGAAATCGATTCCACGACCTTTAGACTCAATGTCAAGTTCGTGCGCCACGGAAGCTGTCTATAATTTCCTGTAAAACTTTCTGATCTTGTCTACCTCCTTTGTTTAAGATAAAATAATAATATTTATTTCCAGGAGCAGATGAAAGCATCCCCCTTGAAAATACAATTACTTGGGTTAACATCGTTAGGGCAGATGTTAAACAGTTCTGGAGTTTAAAACCTTCGTATTTTACATACCTTAAGGCTATTGTCATACAAACATTCACAAAATAATTGACGTCGGAATTTTCACGAGTAATTAAGTAACCAATTTTCTAACACCACGAAAAAATTTATAAATCGATTTAATTTTATATAGTTGTCGGTATATACTGCCGTGGTAAGTAAAAACATAGTAATTACCAATATTATCAAAAACGCGTTGAATATTGAAAGTTACATAAAAAAATATTACTCGTTTTTCGTATTAAAAAATGTGATATTGTTTTTAATGTTTTCGCAATTTCATCACTGTTGGTAGGTAAAAACGCAGTATTTATTTTATCTGTGGGTCTCTTGAGATTCTACATTAAAAATTACTGCGTTTTTACTTACATTTATGAAATTTCTTGTGTTTTTATTACAGTCGTGAAATACATTCTTCCGTAGCACGGTCTTTCACTCTAGGGCGGTGTTATTATATCCTAGATTTTTGACGTTTGGGCGTAGTTTTTTGGTTGAAGTTTTGTATTTTTATTATTCTAAAATTTGTTTTGCACATAAATTAAAGATGCTAAAAGGTAAATATCTTGTTGAGCTTATAAACACGTTAAAACGTTTTACTGCGTTTTGACTTACGTACTTCAATTACATGATAAATAATCACCATTGGTAAGTAAAAACGTAGTGAAAACAGAAAAACGTATATTTTTAACCGAAATTAATATTTTTAATGAATTTTACCGTAATGATAATATAGAATAAGTATCTACAAGTATTTTGGCAAATCAGTGCATTAAGCCAATTGAAAATATTCTAACCGGTTAAACAAAACTCGAGTCTGTATTCTGGACAATGACTCCCATAGTAATTACTGTATTTTTACTTACTACGGCAGGATATATTATGCAGAAAGGTATATCATTATTTCATTCTTCGCTTGCACTCTCCTATTTGAAGTTGACCATCATCGGGACAACATTCACCATTCAATTTGTTTAAATAAGAATTCAAAGAGTTTTATACGTATGTTCGAGATGAGAACCGATCTAGATATTGCTGATGAAAGCAGAAAAAAATATTATAATACGATAGTTTTTTTTAAACACATTTACGCAAATACGTTTTTTTATGTTCTACCTCACGAAAATGCCCCTGTCTGTATGGTGTAAAGATAGGGAAACTATATCACCCCGGGCTGAGCAACGCTGTGAGGCGGATCGAGGTAGGAAGAGATTTATTTATGCAGGTCTTGAAGAGGCCCGGATTACATGAAGGAGAAAAAACAGATGCGAGCCGCCTTACACAAAAATGAGTCGGAGAAATGACCCGTTCTCTTGAAGCCGAATTCAACTGTGAATGGGAGTTCCGCTAATGTCCGTCGAGTTTAGCGTACGCGTACCGGTGCACTGGAGATCAATGCTGCTAGTTCCTTCCAGCAGGCTCCATCGAAATATCTGAGGAACAGGCTCAGTATGCCTACACTTACGTGTGTTCATTAGAAATGGCGGATCGACAACCAAACGGACCGCCCTCCTTTGCACAGAATCAAGCAGGTTTTTCGGGTATTTTGGATCACCACTCCAGAGGTGACTCCAAATGCAATTATTGAACGTACTTGAGATTCGTATAGGGTTAGCAGCTGGGCACTATTGAAGAATCTGCTAGCTCTATAAAAGACGACCGGTTTTTTGATAGCCGGATTTACTCTGGTTTCGATGGATTTGTTGACGTGGTTTGTTACTTTACACAATTATTTTCATGATACTAAAACTTTTTTTAATAAAACCGCACTGGGTCGGCTATTAATATCGACGAAATTGATAAATCTAAATAGTTCACGTTATTTTAACGAAATTTAAGGCTTTGTAAAACATAATTTACATGGATCCCTTAAAAATTGGAGGTTTTATGCACTTAAAATAAATATAAACACATTTTTTAAGATAATCTCTAATCAGTCAACGGGCTGAAAATGTAATTATATGAAATTTCCTCGATAGAAAAAAATCGCAAAGTATGCTCCGAAAATTAAAAAAGAACGGGTTTGTTTAAAAAAAAAATCACAGTGTTTGTTTATATGCTATTTAACACATTCGTCTTCAGATTTTTGATATATCTTAAATATGTCGTGTTTTATAAATATTTATAGAAATCTCACTTACGCCCATTTATTCTAAACGCTCTTCATATTGGCGTGCTCTTTCTATGTATCGAATGATCATATCTGCCTTTCAACATCGGTCAGTTGGGATTCGGAACCATTGCTAGATAGACCTGTCGCTGGTTTGGCACGGCAAAATGACGTGATTTCTGAGAATTTCTTTGTTTGAATGACATGATAGTTTGGAACCACTTTCAAACATACTCGGGGATTAGAGACACATTTGTTAGTGATTAGACGTCATATTAGTATTACGGCATGCTCAGACTTTGTGACAAACATACTAACAAAATAATGGTTCGGTTCTTGGGAAACTTCACATACATGTTTTGAATAGTAAATAATATATTCTTAACGCCGATGGTACACCTACTGGTCATTTAAAGAACTATTATTTGTGGGAGGGGGCCTTGTCTAAATCGAAATTTCCGAGAGGTTAATGCGGGGCCTTTAGCTAAACTCCAACTTTTTAATTATTTCTATGAACATGAACCGCATTATAGTTTGATAAATTGATCTTTAAAAGATTTTTATTTCTTTTACGTTAATTCCACAAGGGAAGTCCTGAGGAAAATAATCTTCCTAAAGGCCTATGTCATATTTGGAGATGCTGTGTGGAGAGTCTTTTTGAAGAAATTAAGGTGGGAAGTTTTGGGAAGGAAAAAGGTATAATGGGTTAGTAGTAATCTTTTGGTCAGTACATCCAGGAGTGACGGACGTATTAGTCAATCCCTCTCAGGTCGAGAGAGTGTGATTGGAGCGGTCAAAGGATCTCCTTAACCGGTCTCTTCTGATTCGGCCCGTCAAGCAGTTGGTGATTAGCCGCCAAGACCTGAACAAACCTCACCCCATGAAGCTGGCCCCTTGCTAAATCACCTGCTGCAACGAATCACTTATGGTGACCTAGGTGTTAGTTATCCAATGAATTGTTCCCGAGGCGGCGGTACCCATACCCACCTCCCAAATTGTAAGATATAATATAAGATAGAATTCGGTTTTACATTCACTTAACAATTTTGACAGATATTTACGGCCATTCTTCCCAACCCTATTCAGCAACTGTTGAGCCGAAATTTTTCGTCAACACTGTTCAAATGCACAAATACGCTCTTCTTAATGAAATTCTCGATCAAATTTACGTTTCATTTAGGATATCTATTTTCTAGATTAAGTTCCTCTCAATAAAGGACTAATTACAAAAAAGGGTCAACAGGGTGAAAAAATGTCACCGAAATGTCAAATGTCATTATTCGTGCCATTTATTTTACGCAATCCAAATATTGAATGACCTTATTTCCGTTTTCGAATGTCAAAAACGTGTTTTTTTGTATTTTTTAAAATAAAACTGAAGAGAACCTAACTTATTTTACTTATTATAATCTACATTTTGTCTTGTTTTTCACAGAGGAGAAACGTAAAATATAAAATGTATTTTCAACATATTATTAACGCATACATTTGTGAGTATAGAATGTTTGTTTATTTATTAGTTTTTAAAGCAAATTGCATACATTGATAAAAAATACAATATGTATTTATCTATGTTAATTTTAGTTTGAATGTTTATATCTTGATGTCATTTTATTGTCTATGAAAGTGGGCGGGCACCTTCATAGACAATTTAGGATGCTCAACCATAAAAAATGCTCGAAAACAGGCAAACAGAGCGTTCCGCAACAAAACAATTGACTGAACGGTGCCTCAGATTGATCATTCAGAAATTTTGGATGAACAGTCATTACTTCAGCTGTGAGGTCACTTCAATTAATAATAATCACTTTTTTGTCTATAAAAAATACTTCGCTTTCGCTGATATTGAAAACGAAACAATTTCATGAAATTGCTGCGATTCCAAAAATACGATTTCGATAACTATGTATCATGAACCAAAAAAATAACTAAATGACTCACTATCCTAAAGATTATCAAAGATTTCGAATTAAATATAAAAGTTCACTTTACAGAAGTCTGCTTGTGAAAAAAAAATTAATAATGTCAGTTATAAAGATTAATGAAATTAGCTACTGAGTACAAAGACAGCCAGTAACTAATTAAAAGAACTAGTTTGTTGTCTCTCTGAGGTTTACTGCATCTTTGGAAGCCAGGAGATACCTTCGGCAAAGGATGATAACTTGATAAATCACCTTTCAAACTTCACAATATTTTGCCCCACCATAAACTGGCTTTATCTAGGGTTGTCAACTTTGGAGGGGGGGAAAAACAGTATGGAAGAGCCAATACGTATCAAAAATAATGACATTATGACATAAACTATTCGGATTCGGCATGATAAAAACAATATTACAATTATTTATTTGTAAGGATCTCTGCATATCTCCAATCTTTTGTTAGTTCCACAAAATATCATCATTCATTACGTATGCTTTTGCTAGTCGGGTAGGGGACGCATTGCTTCGACATGGGTCCGTTTCTTGCACTGTGTCAGTTACCTTAGTCCATGGCATGCCCAATCTCTCTTTGTATAGCTCCGGCAACTGTTGTTACCACCTTCTCGGGTAAACTGCTATTAATTAAACACACTTAACTTTTTTTAAATTTTTGGACAACTTTTTCTGACGAGAAAATAAAGATCAACACAATTTTTAGCTCAAGATGTCATTACATAACGAATTAGAAGCCTTAAAATATCTGCTCAAGGTTCAAAAATTAGTCACGCTGATTATCCACAGAAGCCGGGTAATAAAAGTAAAATATAACCATATGTATACATTTTTTGGTGCAGTGAATTCGATAGTTCCTGTAATATTCTGGATGGTTGACAACATGGAAAACGTGTATGTACAGGATATTAAGAGACGTACCTGGCTTATTCTAATTAACAAGTGATTCCTGACCATATTTGTAAAAGTAAATGAAATTTTGGTCTTTGTGACATTTTTTGTGATTTATTAGCGTGGCAGCGGAAACCAATAGAGAGTTATGTTATGAAATTACTAATAAGTGGGTCAAAATTTTTGTGATTATTTGTAAGACAGGTCAAATTTAGTAGTGACATATCAATGCCAACAGCTAAAGATATGACCAACTTTCCTACTCTGTTTTTGAGAATAGTATATTATGTGGGGATCATTTTAGGCATCGGTCCAGAGTATTTAATTAAAGATTTGTGTTCAATCTTAGTATGTAATCCATATATATAAAAATTGATGTAATTTTGTTTGTTAGTTTGTCCTCAAATTTCTCGAAAATTACTTAATCGATTTCCCTGAAAATAGCACAGTTTATTGTTATTAGTGCCGAAAGGTTTAAAAAGCAGTTTGAATGAAATCTAATATGTAAAACTGCTGCTATAACGTTTTAAAACTAGTATGAAAAACATTGAACCCGCCATGTTTTATTTAGGTTAGCTCATAGATATAACACTCTGGTTATCCACAGATTGCATATTCAAAAGAAGAAGGTTTTTTTGGTTAGAATATTTTCAAAATGGAAAACATGAGTAGGTACCTACTTAAGAACTTTATAATTTACATATATTTTGAAAAAATAAACGTTTCGAATGAAATAAAATATTCAATTGAATGTTTCTTTATTTGGAGATGGTTACTTTCGCTGTCAAATCAATTATGGCACCCTAATGACAAGTGAAAAATCCCTAAATACACTTAAGCTAGTAACTTATAATAATTGATGAAACATTTTCAAATATCGAAATTCCTTGAACTGTTTTCATTAAGTATCTCATATATTCCCGAGGAGTTGGAAGATTTCATGTAAGCTGGCGACACCAGTTTTCTTTCAAATCGGTAGGTATACGAGTAGATCGAACTTTATGGGATTATCTGTTCCGTGATGGCAACCCTGTGCACACTGCTTCAAGTTAATAAATATTCCCTCCTGGCTACATTAGCGGTTGGACTCGGAAGTTTAGAGTTGAGGAAGACGTATGGACGAAGGAATTGCAGCAATGCAATACCCGAACTGTTGTGCACTTCAAAACTGCAGCGCGGAACTTCTAACTTAAAGGGGAGAGGGACGTCGGAAAGGAATTATTCATTAATTCAAAATAATGACAAAATTATTACACAATACGATAAACATAATGTTTTTTTAATTGAAAAATGTTCATTACACATTTTTTTTTAATTTACATAGGCTTAGCATTTATATAAAATTATATCAGAAATAGAATTTTTTCTCACGTATATTTTACAGAATATAGAAAACTTGAAAATAATTTAAAAGTGTAGAATAAAAATTACAATCCTTTCCCGGGACGTTTTTTTTTAATAAACTTAAACAAAGTTATGAAATCAGCATCTTAAAAAACATTAATGTTCGTGTTTATAAAAAAACGAAAAACTTTTATTTAAATTAATTTTCAGCATTCTAAATAAAAACCTACAGAATATTTTTAAAGGATCTACAGTATTTTAAAATATTTTGTAAAACACAAGTAGGACGGTCAGAAAAGGGTTTTTTTTATTTGATTTCGATAATGCAAATTCTAAAAATACTTTTAAAAAAATTCTCATTAAATAAATCAAACAGTTCTACGAGTATAACGTGACTTGTAATCAAATCACGGAAACTTGTCTTTTGCATAAAAATAATATAGGAATTGGAATAGACAACTTAGAAGCACAAAAATTTTTAAAATCTTTAATTTTAAAATTATCAGATAACCCACTTAATAATCAAACAAATTTATCCTATTCCTCGATTTTAAACATGTTTCCTGTGAATCTTCCCCACCTAATCAATTATTAACTTCCACCTCATATGTCACTATGGACACCGTGGTTATGTTGTCTCAGTCATCCGATTAATTATTATTATGTAATCAAGAAATCAAGTAGTCTATTTTCCATTAATAACTGCTCTTCCTCGTATAAATATTGTAGGATTATCTCTCCTTAATGACTTCATTATGTTCCTATTATACTCTTTTTATTTACCATCTATTACTAGGTTTTGCCTATTGCATTGACCCATTCCGAGCCTTACTGTCTTCGAAAGTCGATACGCTTAAGGTGTTTTTTTTGACTGCGAATCAACCTTATTGTGTTCGAAATCAAAGGGTCTTAAGGTCGATTTTTGCTCGCAGGTACCTTGTTTTAATCTCCGGCCAGACAGTATTACTCCTTATTGTGTAGGGAATTAAGGGGTGTAAGGGCGATTTTTTCCTGAATACCCCGCACTGAATTTCAAAAGTTACCGTGTTACTATTAATATTATTAAAGTAAGTCAATGTTGCCTCACTCTTACACATAATACTTTTCTATTGTCGTCTCCCTCTAATATTTTGTTCTCTTTTCTCCCTCTTTTGTATTCTCTCTATTTTACTCTGCTGTATTCTGTAATTATATATAACCAATAACTATGTATTATTCTAAGCGAAACCGGTTGGTGAAAAATAAAATATATTCGTGGTTTATCTAACATGCTGTCAAACCACAAAGTGATTGGTTCTCATGAAAATATTTTTCTCTATGAAAATATTATAATTGTGTAGTAACTGTAACATTATTTTGACAAAATAAAAATCCCTCTCTGATGTGCCTCTCCCCTTTAACTGCATGATACGAAAAAGTTATCTCACCCGCCGCATGGCGCAAAAACTCATCTTGGTGTTTCTCTTCAAAAGTTTGACTATAAAAAAAATCGCGGTATGATTTTTAATATTATTGTAACAATGCTAACAATTACAAAAGACAAGATAAATGGGAGCTTCAATTCTATAGTGGTCCAACTGTAAAAATATTTTCTTTTTACTAATTGGCAAAATCTAATTTCGAATCTCCAAAACTCTCTTGGTAACCGAGATTTTCGCCGTTTTAGCATATCTATGGAAATAAAAATCTTTAAACCTCATTATCTGAATATTAACCTTAATGGAGTTGGTGCAATTTAGAACTGTACCCCTCAAATAACATGATACTGGAATTGCTTTAAGGGGGAGAGGGACGTCGGAGAGTTATTATTTATTAATTCAAAAAAATGATAGTATTATTATACAATACAACAAACATAATGTTTTTAAATAGAAAAATATTTATTAAATATTTTATAAATTTACATAGGCTTAGCATTTATCAAAATATAACTTTTTTCTGACAGTCCCATTGTATGTTTTACAAAAAAAAATCTGATTAGATTTTGATAAATGCTAAGCCTATGTAAATTTATAAAATATTTAATAAATATTTTTCTATTTTTTTTTTTTCATATGAATACCGTACAAGTGTCCCAACTGCTCCCAACCGTCTGGAGCCAGTGAGACTATTGCATTCCCAATTGGGAAATGTTGTTAGGCATAAGGTACTGAGGAGGGGAAGGAGAAGGGGAAGAGGAAGGTAGGGAAATAGGGAAATACCTGGCTATTCAGATCTCGTCACCAAACACGGCTAAAAGCCATTTCAAGCAACTTTTCAATTCTGAATGGTGGTCTTTCACCAGGGCAATACTGAGAGTATCTTCCCCTCTGGAACGTGCGCAAATACACTATTATTTTAAATGAATTAATTGTGAAACAACACAAATTAATTAAATAAAAATTACTTGCGCACGCCGGGATTTGAACCCGCGACCTTCGAAGTTAACGACATTATGTTTATCGTATTGCGTAATAATACTATCATTATTTTGAATTAATAATTAATTACTCTCCGACGTCCCTCTCCCCCTTAACTACAAATCATAAAATCTTTGTGCTAACATGATGTGGCCAAAATTCTCAAACGGAAAGTTCTGGCATCATGAATTTTACACAATATATAGGCATATGCTAAGAGACCAGATTTGAGTTATCAGGTACTTTCTAAATCTCATGTCCCCCATCTCCTCCCCTCCCATTTCATTCAACCTCATATGTTTTCCCAAATGGGGATGCCATAGTTCCACTGGCATAGTGAGAAAAAAATATTAAAAATATACTTATAATGAATAGGATTTTTTAAGCAATATTTAAAATATAAATATTGACATATTCCGGAAGAAAAGCTTCCCTCATCAGGATACACAGTATACTGAGAAATAATAACAAGAAATCATAAACATAGAAAAATAATAACGTAAGGTAAGAATAAACAAATTGTAAACATACACAATAAGTGATTAAAGTAGGTAAGTATTTAGTTAAAAATGTAAAAATAATTGGAAATAATATGTACATATATTTTAAATTTAAAAAAAAAAAATTAAATGAATTATAAAAAGATCTTCTTAAGGCCCTTACAGGCTTCAGTCCGAAACACCTCAAACGAACTGCGCTCGCATGAGTCATGTAGTTTTGGATGTGCGGTGTCTTCCTCTGATAGGTCTTCCATCAAACTCCCCCCGGGTTGAATTGGAACATCTTGTATTTATCGCTCCTCAAAATCGACCAAGATATTGAAAAAATGCTAAAAAAACAACAAAATATGTGGGTACTTTTTTGATGTGATTTTCTGTTTCTTACTTGCAAATATGCTACCCTTGTGGCAAACGTAGAATAATTTGTGATACGTAGTTGAAACAACTTTAAAAAGAATACAACCTAAAATCCTCAAAAGATCGCAACAGCGAATCTTCCAGATTCATTTTATATGCCATTTCCCACAAGCAGTTTATTCAGTGCCGCACAACGCTGAATATAGAGAAACCTAAATATCCCATAGCGTCACGATATGATGGCGGAACTGCGAAAGTGAAAAAACGACATATTTTTTTCCACATTCATCATTAAAATTTGATCATATCTTCTTACCTACATACTGTTTTTTTTCTGTTTCAGAAGCGTGTCAGCGTAATTTATTTTCTGAAGGAGGTAGTTTTTTTCTGAAGGAGGTAGTTTTTTTTAAACAAGCATTTAAATTAATGTTCATGATATTTTTCCGTAGGAATAACGTAAAATATTGGTTTTCCATCGGTATATCGAAGCTTCAGTTAAACTTAATTTGGTGATATACAGTAAGGTATGATTGGTGGATTAGGTAGATAGGTACTGTATGGAATATACAAATACTGTATTTCGAAGAGATCACCGGTACACATCAACATCTTAATCCGAACAACTTTTTAACATTTTTTTTTAATTTTTTATGTGAATACTACACAAGAGTCCCAACTGCTGGCATCCCCAATTAGCCAATGTTGTAAGTCTGAAGGTAGTGCGGACAGAATGGAGAAGAGTGAGAGAAATGTGAGAAAATACCTGGCAATTCAGATCTGGTTTCCAAACACACCTAAACCCATTTCAAACAATGTTTCAATTCTGAATAGTGGTCTTTCACCAGGGCGATAATGAAAGTATCTCCCGCTCTGAAACGTCCGTAAATATAGTATACATAATTTTAAATGAATTAATTGTGAAACAATACAAATTAATTAAATAAATTTTACTTGCGCACGCTGGGATTTGAACCCGCGACCTTCGGATTCGTAGTCGAGGGCCTTACCCCTCGACCACGGAGGCCAATCGCTTATTATAACAACTTCTCTATTATATGAGTTCTATCAATGATACGATTGACGTATGTTCCCAATGATGTCGTTGAATACGTCATCGAGATTGGTAGAAATACGTCAACTTTGACGTTTTGATAATTTAGTTGACGTCACTGGTAACCGTGATGTCAACAACTGCCATTGATGTCATTAAATGCGTCATCTAAATCGCAGAAATACGTCACCTTGATTCGTGTGACGCTCCTTTTTCATGTGATTACGTCGGCATATCTGTGCCATTCTTATAAGTAAGTAGTCTGATTTGGACCTCCAATATAGGTACAATAATTAATAAAGCCACACTTCATTTAAACAGATTTAGCTGACATATCCATATAGTACTTGATAACCAAACCAACTTAAGTTATCCCAAATACTTTTATATGATAATACCTCTAACTCCTCACATTTCAAGGCAAAATGCTACACTAGCGCCATCTAGCGGCCCGAGTTGAAATAATTGCTTTTTTTTTCAAGGGCAATACAGTCTGGAAGCCCATAGCCCTGGCCGCTAGAGGCGGTAATGTAGCATGTTGCCAATATTTTGACAGAGCTACGCGTGTATTCAAATATCGTCATGGGCTATAGGCTTCCAGACTGTATTGCTATTGTAATAAATATTTTATTTTCTTTATATACAATTTAGACAGTGCACGAGCTACGAGGATTTAGTTGTTAATACAATCTTAATAGCATTTTTTTAAATATATTTACAAGAGCAAAAAGGCAGAAAAATCGTATGTTGGTTACCTAATATATATATATTTTTTAATTTTCTCTTCTATAATTTATTAAGAATATATTTCACAGAAAATCTATTAAAGTGCATGTAAAAAACCAATTTCGCCAACTCGCACCGCTAGGGGCGCTGGTGCAGCGTGTTTCCATCTCAGTGTATGGTAATTGTCAGGAGCTGTGCATATATTTCTAGAGTATTTGGTTATCCTAACCTAAAATTTACTAGCACAAACAAAATTTTGTTTTCAACAAAATTTACGTTACCTAGCTTAACTAAATTCCTAACTCCATCTTGCTTAACATAAAATCAGAAAAAAACCTAACCTACTTCATTTTTATTTATTTTTTATTTTATTTATTTTGAAACAAACATTATTAACCCATAAAATCTATTAAAGCTTTGACTGCCCAACTGGGAACAATTCCCGTTTTAGGGCAGTCTACGTAAGATATTGCTGGTTACGTAATATTTGGTTAGGTTATGTAATATAGATAAGATTTCGTTGAATACGTAAATTTCGTTTGCTGGAGTTGTGGATAAACATTATTTCCGTATTTTATATAAATTCATGACCTGCAGAGCCATCTATGAAAATATTCTAGAAAAATGGAAAACATCTTACTATGCGTGACTCCACCTCGAGTAAATTTATTTCACCGACGGATAAAATTTTAAAAGTTAATAAAATAAATAAGTGGATATTCGTAAAATCCCGGTAATTTAAAAATAAACGACATTAATATTTTGAATGTGAAAAATATGTAACCATCGTTTTACATACAAAAAAAAATATTGTCGAATCAAACTACAATACTAGAAATTCCAACCAACCCAATTATATTATTCCACCAGCAAAAACATCAATGGCACGGTCACAGTTTAATTTCCTTGCACCTAAGATCTTCAATAATTTAACAATTGAAATAAAGGCAATAACTAAATACCACAGTTTTAAGAAGGCGCTTGGGGACTTATTAATGAGTTATTGTGATAGTGTTAGTAACCTATTTCTCGTATTCAGATAGAGGTGTATATATTGTTTAGGTGTGTGGGTATATATGTGTATGATCATTTGTACGTTCATGTGTATGTGTGTGTATATGTCTGTGTATATGTATACATACATAAGGATGTGTGTATGTGTGTGTACATATGTGTATATATGCGTACACATATGTGTATATTATATGCGTATTTGTTTGCGTGTGTATGGATGTGTGCACCTATGTGCACATGTGTACATGCTTGCACATATAAAAATAAATAAAAATGTATATTTTTGTGATCTAATCCCTACGCATGTCTTTTTTTTCTTTTTATCTTCTACTTTCTTTTATAATTTTTCCAATTCTCAGCATATTAATATAATAAATCCATATGTTTACACTAGACTTCATACAAAGTATTGGTCACCATGAAACAGGCAGCCGCCTAGTTTGGTGATCTAATGTATCTACTCCATGTAAATGTTTCCATTAAATATCATGTATTTTATAAATAAATAAATAAACATACAAAAAATAAATAAATAAAACTCGTTGTTGCGGGAAAAAAATGCCTTGAAAACTGGGCTCGAAGTATCACCATTCATAGTAAAAAAAATGACACTAGTGTCCAAAGTTAAATAAATAACACAAAGTAAATTTTTTTACTGCATGATCCAGTAGATGATATTATATAGAATATTCATATAAAAAAAAATAATACTACTATGAACATGATATTCTGGTTTCTATCCACTAATTGCAAAAAAATAAATTAAAAGAAGATTTTTAGAAATAAAATGTATTTATATAATGTATGTATATAAACATGTACGAGTATATACATGTTTTCCAAGTGAACTTATAATACACGCCTAAAATTGATGTAATTTAAATTTTTTTCAGCTTGTATTTCTTTTGGAAGTTTATTAAAACATTTTATGGCTTAGCATGTATAATGATGTTTTTTTTTTTTTTTTTTTTAATATATTTATTTCTTGCTAAAGCAATCCCGATGAGTTTCAAAACTCATTTTAGGACGGGAGGAATTTACAATACATAAGTAGGAGATAGTACATACAATTTTACATTGACAGCAAAATATCAAAAATAGAAGTTTCACATACAGACAGAAATAATTTTATAAGGCCAAGTTAAATAGAACAACACACAAGAGAAAACATATAAGGGAACAACAAAATATACAAATATGGATTTACTGATTTTCATTTTTAAATATCCTTAAAAAGTATTCCTTTATACCATCATTTTGGGATTTTTTATTTTTCTGGATGGTTTTGTACATATCTGGAAGCGAATTATAAAGTGTGTAGGCAATGTAGTTTAAAGATTTTATTCCATATTTTGTAGTGTGTGTTTGAGGAATGCGGATTTTATTGTTATTTCGAGTATTGTGGTTGTGGATGTCTTGATTGTAAAGTGGCTTGACGTTAGTGTGAGTTGATTGTTGAGTAATTTGTAGGATGGTGCTGGTGATTTCATACTTAGGAAGGATCGTGATTGGAAGGATACCGGAAACTGAGTAGATGTCCCTGACATGAGTGTCCCATGGAAGTCCAAAAACATTTCTGAGGGCTCGGTTTTGAACCACCTGCAGATCAGCAATCAATTTCTTCGAGGCAAAGCCCCAGATACAGCAGAGATAGGAAATGTGTGAATGTACCATGGCGTAATATACTGCAGTTAGTAACGGAATGGGTAGTAATCCTTGAAGTCTATATAGCACACCAGTTATGGGGGTAATTTTCTCCTTTACATGATTTATGTGGAGATCCCACGAGAGTTGAGAATCTACTATAAGGCCCAAATATTTTGTTGTCGTTTTCTTTTCGAGGCAGTTGTCACCAATTTTGATATCGAGGCTGGAATTTTTCTTGTTGCCGAATAGTAAATAATGCGTTTTTTTTACGTTAAGGGTCAGTTTATTTATTCTCAACCAGGTTGTGAGATGGGAAACATCGGCATTCATTTCCATTTCGAGTTCCGCTAGGTTTTTTTTGTTATAAAAAATTACAGTATCGTCCGCATAAAGTTGAAGAGTTCCTTTAATGCCCCACTTTGTTATGTCATTAACATATATTAGAAATAGCAACGGTCCAAGAATTGATCCCTGTGGCACTCCACATGTTATTTCACCCAATTCACTCATTTCTCCACCCAGTTCTACTGCCGAAAAGCGATTTGATAGGTAAGATCTGAAAAGTTCCAGAGGAGTACCAACAATACCCAAATGTTTCAGTTTTTCGATCAATACGCTATGGTCCACCGTGTCAAACGCCTTCTTTAGATCAATAAATATTGCCGCTGTAAAATCTCCATGGTCAATATGTTTCTGCAGATTTGATATGAAATCGAAAGCTGCACATTTAGTGTTAGATCGTCGTCTGAAACCGTATTGTTTTGAGGTGAGAATTTTGTTTTGTTCGAGATATTTCAATAGTCTTTCTTTGATGACACATTCAAAAATTTTGGAGATAGCTGGAAGTATAGAGATTGGACGATAATTTTGGACATTTTTTTTACATTCGTCTTTATGTATAGGAATAATTTTTGCAACTTTTAGTTTGTCTGGAAAGATACCTTTTGACAGAGAGAGATTTATTAAGAATACGAGGTCATCCACCAGTTCCTCCTTGCAGTTTTTGAGAAGGAGAGAGGTTATACCATCGGAACCAGCTGCCGCTTTAGATTTGAGGTTGGATATGATCCGTAAGATTTCTGTTTTATTTGTCCTGATCATGTTAAAAGATTGTTTTGCTTGAGGTGCCGTGTAGATGGTATTTAAATCAGTTTTTGAAGTTTTTATGACTGATGCGAGACTCTCCCCAACTGAGAGAAAATATGTGTTGAAAGCGGTTGCAATCTCCTTTGGTTCTTTTACTTCTTCGTCATTTATGACTAGCAATTTACAAGCTATTGTTGGGTTTCGGGAGCTATTTGATATAATGGAGTTAATTGTTTTCCATGTTCGTTGTGGCTTATTCATGTTTTCATTAAGCAAATTCGTATAATACTTAGTTTTAATATATCTTCTATAGTTGGTGACAGTATTACGAGCTTTTTTTTTTCTGTTGTCAAAGGAATACTTCCTTGATTTCGTTTCCAAAGTTTAAATATGCTATTTCGTTTTTTAATCAGCCTATCAAGTTCTGCATCAAACCATGGAGTATTGTTAGGTCTTTTGTCTCCTATATTAGTTTTTAGTTTTGTTTTACACGAATTCATAACATTTTGGAGATAGTCAGCGAAGTTATTATAATTTTTGTTTACATCGTCAGACGAATGGGTAAATTTACAAGTTTTAAGTGTGTTATTTAATTTTTGATAATTTATTTTGTAAGCATTTGATAGGTTTCTTGCGGATCTGTTATTGGGGAGGTTTTTTAGGGAATTTTCATAATCCAATATAAGTATATTATGGTCACTAAGGGGATCATCAATATTTGAGATTTTTCCGGAACTATTTGTCCTATTTGTAATTATGTGGTCTATTAGCGAGCTGGTGTTGTTAGTTACTCTTGTGGGAAATATTGTGTTACATACATAAAAGTTATACGATTTCAAGGTGTGAATATATTTCCGTGCAATATCAGTGTCTTTTGAAATATCGATATTGAAATCTCCAATAAGTAATGTGTCTTGTTTGTTTTTATTTAATATTATTTCTAAAGAGTCAAAGAAGTCTGTTATATTTGAGTTCGGCTTTCGGTAAAAAACATACAGATTTAGAGGTTTAATATTTTTTGCCGTAATCCTAATTCCTAGAAAGGTATTTTCACTGCCGCATTCTTCGATTTTTTTATTGTCGAGTGTATTATGCATGTAAATGGCGACTCCTCCTCCTCTGTCCATCTCACGGGAAGCAAAATTTCCAGAGTAGTCGGCAATATTGAAAAAAGTTTCCTCTCCTTTACGTAGCCAGGTTTCCGTGATTACGAGAATATGAACTGTTTCTGAAATGTTTTTTAGAGTTTCTTCAATTTCGTCAATTTTGTTTCTAATGCTTCTAGCATTCATGTACATAATACGCATACAGGAGCTTTTAGTGATGTATTCTTGTATATTGAAACATTTTTTTCCTTGAAGTTGCCTTTAGCAGTGTCCCACGTAGTCTATCCTTTCTCTGAAGCGCTCATCCATCAGCTTCCAGAGTGGGCAATCTGGATTTGTTGCCCGGTGGGTTCTTGAAACTCCGGTGCAATTTGAGCACGTTGGTTCTTTCGCCTTGTTGGGACATGTGTCATATTTATGACTTTCTCCACAGTGAAAGCAAGTTATCTTCTCTGTACAGAAACGTTGGGTGTGACCAAAACCCAGGCATTGGTAGCATTGCATCACCGGTGATTGATCTTCTACTACAAGACGTTGATATCCTACGTTTACTCGTCCAGCATTTATCAAAGATTTCCAATTTTTTGGTGACGCTTCAAGGACAACGTTGCACAGTAGTTTGTTCCTATGATTTTTTTTTATATTTAATTCTGAGTTTTTGTTTGAAGTCTAGTTCACATCCTTTGTTAATTCTTGTAATTAGAATTATGCAGTATTAAGGGTTTGTTTTATAATATTGTTTAAATTTTCAATTTTATGTTACTGTTATACTTAAAAAAATGTTTATCACTTTATGATTTAAAATCTTTATGTACTTATATTTTTTATAGGTCATTATATTCTGTTCTAAAAATCCACGTAATATCTCAGTTAAACATCTTATGTATAACTGAGATATATATATCATATCTTTGTATAAACAAATTAAAAAAATATTTGTCTAAAATTTTGAAAACATTTCTTCTATATATAATACAAGTCATTCTCAAATAATATCGATTACTATTATCAAGTGAAGATAAAAATAACAATTTCATATTAATATATTGTAGCACTTTGGAAAAGAATCGTGTTTCCATTACGTCACTGAAATGATAGATGTCGCTTCAGAATTAATCATCCATCAATACACTGTTTACCCTTTTAGCGAGACAAAAAAATGTAAGTAAAATATATTTGATACGAAAATGTAACCGGGAACAAACGTTGAAAAAAAACATTATCCTTTTGGAGTGTTGAAAAATATTTTTTGGTTTTCCCCCCAAATAAGTTACAAAACCGAGGGGAAAGAATACACTGGTGACCTCTCAATCACTCCAAGGAGTCTCTTGGGTAAATTAGGAACATTATTGTCCCCTGAAAGGGATGGCGATACAAACAACGCACGAAGCTAACTGCTCGCTCATACGTAAAGGGGACTCATAACAGATAAAAAATACAGGTAGGTATGCTACGTGAAAAATAAAAGATATTTTAAAAATATTTATTAATGTTCTTTACGACAGCTATAAAACTGATTTTTTAATTTTTTAAACTTTAATTTCTCAATTTATTATTAATAACTTATTGGAGTTTATAAACTTCATTGTAATATTTAATCATTGAAGAAGATAATATTTACATATCCTAAATGAAACACCAAACCGAAAAAAAACACAGAAACCTCAGTGCGACTGATAACTTCTTATTTTCTGCGGTTTTTTTTCGGTTTCGTGTTTCATTTAGGATATGTTAATATTATCTTCTTCAATTATTAAATAAAAATAATATATATTTATTTACATATTTTTATAAATTAAAAAAAAAATTAAATGAATTATAAAAAGATCTTCTTAAGGGCAATCCCTTACAGGATGCAGTCCGAAACACATCAAATGAACTACGCTCGCATGAGTCATGTAGTTTTCGAAGCCATAAAGTGCGGTTTCTTCCTCTAGTAGGTCTTCTATCAATCTCCCTCCGGGTTGAATTGGAACATATTGTATTTATCGCTCCTCAAAATCAACCAAAACATTGTAAAAATGCTAAAAAAACAAAAAAATATGTGGGTACTTTCTTGAAGTGATTTTTAATTTCTTACTTGCAAATATGCTATCCTTGTGGCAAACGTAGAATAATTTGTGGTACGTAGTTGAAACAAACTTAAACCCTCAAAAGATCGCGACAAGACGAATTTTCCAGATTCTTCAATGATTAAACTTTTTTCTAAACGTTTTTGCCCTGCAGCGGGAATTGAACATTCCATATCGAATGCAGATTTCTTAAACAACTACTTAACTTTATACCGTGCTAGCAGTTGCTATCCAGTCTCGCTTTGGAACAAGGTATATACAGTTGACCAACCAATAGACCACGTTGTATTGTTTCCAAACAGTTGAATAGATATTTCACAGCTCTAAATCTCTTAATGACTGCAGAACTATCTCTTCATTGCTGTTATAAAGCGATATTTCTGTTTTACAGGTGCCCACCTATTTGCGAAATCACAGTAAAAAATCAATGTTTCTAATCCCTCACTATCACAAATTAAGACCCATTTAGAACTGTGCAAGTTTCACTGTTAGAAAGCTTTTGCTGCTTCTTACAATTTTCATTTTAACCTAGTAAAAAGTTGGTATAAAATTTCGCAAATGATTTATTGTTCGCATTTTATTTAATATTTGTGTTTATTTTTCCTTTATTTTCGTCAATACGTCCTCAGTGACATACCTTCCGTTTGACATTCTAATAAATTATTGACAAAATTGTTTATAACCTTCAAATATTATCATCCAATGACTTCTACCTTTATTGAAATTCAAAAAAGAAAGCGAATCCTTCAAAAAGGCGTAAAAAACAACAAATATGTTATTGTTTGGGTTCAAACCATTCAAAAACACCTTCAGTCTGGCAAAAGATATTGCCAAATAAATCATTTAATATTAAGACAAAATGATTTAATATATATTTTTTTTTTATTTTGATGGTCTTCAGTGTGTAGCAAGAGATATTGTAATAAAAAATAATAATAATAAAAAAATGAATACCTTGGAAATCGAGTATTATGATGAAATGTATTTTTGCGGCAATTTTTAGAATTTTGTTGGTAGGCAGTAGGTTTTAGAAGAATAATTTTGTAGGGTCTCTTTTACGTGACATGTATCATTTATCACGAAACGTAATTTCCAAGTATGGATTTTGTCAGCACGCCTGTTTACAATCCGGTCTAGATGATTTACCCGGTATAAATTTGGAAATTGTTTCTAGTCGAGTTCGTGAGAGGCGTCTTCATGTTCAAATATTGATCACTATATTTTATTAAAAACTACTTTGGAACATTTCATAATTTTTTTTTTACAATGTGTACCATCCAACCTGAATAAAAGTACCGATATACATTTTTAAAGCACGTTTTTTTAGTAAAATAAACTACGATATGGATAAAAATTGTCACTTAAAGCGTAAACAGTGTCAGATGACGTCATATATTATTATTTTCAAAATTGTTAATGGTTTTATAGACAGCCCTGATATCGTCAGCTTAATGACATTTAATATTCCAACTAGAACCACCCTATCTAAAATGTTGTTTAACTGTAACAATAACTTCAGAACTGAGTCATTCAAATATTCATTGGTACATCGACTTCACACAGTAGGTAATACATATTTAGATATAGTAGACATTTTCAACTGCTCTGAATACAAATACAAACAAACGATTATTGCATACATCCTCGATAATTATTAATATATGTTTCTAGAGTATGAGTAACAGTGAATGCTAGGTATGTTTTGATTTTTAGCCTCTTAACTTATTACTTAGAGTGGTACTAACACTACTACAACCTACTGTGATGTGTTTTGCATCTGTTTATTATAACTAACTTTATATGTAAAAACCCATATAGGTCGTATATTATACAATAAATAAATAAATATAGTTATCATTATGTCCGCAATGGCATCGCGATCGCAAAAGAATGACGTCAGAGGTGTTTAGATGTTGATTGCCGTCCACAAAGGTAAACCAAAAAGGTGACTCTAAAAGAAAATGCTTCTTTATAAATCGAATATTTACATTTTTTGTGTGCCCACACAAGAGATCCAATTGCATTCGAAAATTTTAAAGTAGTTTGTTGTGAGCTTGAAAAAAATGGGATACGAAAGAAAGGAAAGTGGAAGATTTTAAAATTCACTTAATTTCCTTAAAGTTCCAGCACAAAGTTTTCCCTGTTTTTAGGTAACAAAACTCCTTAAAAATAGTGTTGAATTTCGTAAGTCTAAAACTTAAACTTAAATAGTGCGAGACTTGTGTTTTCACTTAATAAATTTGATGGATTTTTAAACATTTCAGAATTTAAAAAAAAAACTGAAATTAAAAAAGGTTATTTTAAAACCGCCTTATTTGTCACGACTACACTTTTGAGGGAGGCGGGAGAGATTGACAGGCTTTTATCAGCAATTTTCTAAGTGGCATTTATCCAATATTTCTTGTTATATTATTTTCCCGTGTGTACTGTATAGACACTGTAGCCGAGTAGAGAGAACTCCGTGTCCTTGCTACGTGACATTGCCCATTCATGGTTTCTTCTTAAAGAGAATGTCTTGTTTGCTGTTATGACTAGAGGCTGTTTATTAGAGTGAAACCTTTTAAAAAAAATTTTTATTCTTCATTATAAAATGAACCGGCTAAATTACTATTTTGCCAGCAGGTTACATTAGCATGGATTTTGAACATAGTATTACATACATGGGTAGTGAATAGAGGTAGAAGAATAACTTGAGGTACCTACCTATAAACAAATATACGTCAATAAAGCTATACTGGTCAAAGGTATTAAATAGGCAAATTAAAAATGAGTATTATCATTATATTACTTATCTAGCATATACAATATTTAAAATACCTTTAAACAATAATACTCAAATAACAATATAGAGAGGAATAATAATAATCGAAATGCACAAGAATTATACAACTTTTACCCTAAATAAATGTTTTGTACCTACCAACAACAAAAGTTTTTTTTTTAATTTTATGTAAATCAAATTTGAATAATGTTATTATTAAGTTCTGGAAATACATTTTTAATTTTTTATTATCGAGACAGCTGATTCAAGGCCATTTTCAAACGGTCTGAAAATAGCCTTGAACGCCATCAGAATAAGAAAAAACTAAAATACTTGCAGAACTTAATAATAAAAATATTATAATTTGATTTAACTTAAACATTTAAAAAACATAATTAAAATGAGTTCTACGAATTTAATACAATAACAATGAATAAAATCAATAGATAGTAAAACGTACTTTTTTAGAGATAAATACAATTTTAATCAAATCTATTAACCACTTTTTTAGCTTTTTTTTAATTTTTTTTTTTTTTTAGTATGTATTGACATCATATTAAATGTTATAGGTACGATAAGTGAACGCTCGTTGTCCGTATTTATTTGTAATTTTGAAATTAACATGCCTTCATTTTGCCAAAACTAGGGTTGTGAAAATAATTATCTACTATTTCTTTGTACGTGAAATCAGGCACTAAACTTCGACATACTATTTAAAACCATAATATCCAAAAACAAAAAAATATTAAAATAGGTGTATGATTAGTATTATTTATTATTAATTATAGTATTAATTGATTAATTATTAGTAGTGATTGATTAATTATTAGTATTAATTTATTTATTATTAGTATTAATGAATTAATTATTAGTATTAATTGATTAATTATTAGTATTAATTGCTTAATTATTAGTATTAATTGCTTAATTTTTAGTAGTTATTGATTAATTATTAGTATTAATTGATTAATTATTAGTATTAATTGATTAATTATTATTATTAATTGATTAATTATTAGTATTAATTGATAATTTTTTAGTATCAACTGATTAATTTTTAGTATTAATTGATTAATTATTAATATTAATTAGTTAATTATTTGCATTAATTAATTAATTATTAGTATTAGTAGTAATTAGTAGTATATATAATTTTTATTTTTTAATTCATTTACCCATAATATCCATTTTGCACGTAATATATTAGCGAACTTTTACTTAATATATAATGTAATATAAAAACATACTCGTATATTATAGTGTCTATTTTAAAGAACGAAAATTCAAATACGGGTGGATACTATATCGAACCGAAGGACTTTTAGACTACCAGCAATTCCTGAGCTCTCTTGAAGTCAAATTTGTAGATTGCATTTTTGGCTTCGGAGACATTTTTTCCCGTATAGACTATAGGCTCTGAATTCTAGTCTCATTTTCAACTGTATTTTTTTTTTATTTTCTGTATCTTTCGTTTCATATTTTCGTTGATATTATTTTCAAAAATTAATATTACAATGAAGCGTAATGCTTAATTAGGTTAATTCTAATATGTATATTTATTCTATACTTGTGATAAGTCAAAAATATGTCACGAAAAAATAAAAAGTGAATTGGTATATTATTAAAGATGCCATCTATGGGCACAATCATGTTCACTCAGATCTTTTTGCTTTCATACAAAGATGGCAGCCAATATATCGGATATAATTTTAAAAAATACATTCTCAAGGGAAGTGATTGATAGAAATTATGGACTTCAACCAGGTCTCGGTAGCTAAATTGGTAGATACGCAAGTCTCAGGTAGACTAAAGGTTCTGGGTTCCAGTCTCAGTCGTGACTTACTTTTTTTTTATTTTCTTTGTCTTATTTCTAATTTCTTCTGTTTTATATTTTTATTGAGATTATTTTAAATAATTGACAAAAAATAAAATTTAAATTCTTTCATATATCGTCATTGACAAGAACCTAATGCCAGCACGTGGTTTGCACGGTTCCTTACTATTCATTTCTATGGAACGGGATTACTTGTATCTATTAATAATCCAGACAAAACAACTTTCTAGGAATAATTTCCATGGAATGAATATTTCAGAAGTTCATTGGATTGTACGGGAAGTCATACGTCTCGTGTTTTAAAATAACTGTAATATACTCACCCGTCCTGTCTCATTCCCGGTATAGTCCATTCAACTAGACATTAAAAATCCTTCTAGAATCTACGAGTATTGCAACTTCCACAATCTTTGTATAGTATAGTTTATGTTCAACTTTGATCTCCCACGAGAAACTCGGCGGAAAGGGCGGAAGATTCGTTTACAGTTGATGTCGGAATCATGAGATCGAGTTATTTCTATTAATTCATTTTTTTATCCTTCGTTTGCTCTATGTATCTTCACGACTTAATTAATCAAATTTCTTCCTTTTGCTTCTTCCTTAACCTGCCTCATAACAAGGTTAGTTGAGCTGGGGAACAAAGCTAGTAAAATATTTAATTTCAGAACAAAATAAATACTAACGTATCAAAATGTCTTCTCAATCTTATCAAAAATATTCATTCTAATCATTGAATTGGTCTGACAATTGAAACAAACTATTTGGTAGTAATCTCCAGTATTAATTAGGTTAGAATTTTTTTTAAGTGTGTTTAATTTATGGAGACGTTAATTGATTTGATTTTTTTTTATATGTCATTATTTTTGCCATGTACAAAATGCAGATGCTTGATTGTGAGAAAAATATAATGGTTTTTCATAAAAAAATATTATTAAAAATTAAAAACGATTTTTAAGTGGAATCAGCTTATCACATTTAAATAGTCAATTTAATTGTCTATCTACGTATCTAGGCAAAAAAATGTATGACAATTTAAAGTGGGCTGACCAGAATAATTATTTAAATAACAAAATTTAAAAAATACTTACTTTTTAAAAATAATCAGGAATGCCCTCAGTACAAAATATTTGATTAAGATCCACATGGCTCTCTGCCAATCACTATTAGAATACGGTAATACCGGATGGGGCAGTTCTAATGATAATATTTTTAATTTACTGATTAGAACAAAAAAAGCCATCATGAAAATTATACTTAAAGTCCCTGTAAGAACTAGCACAGGTGAAAACTTTAACAAACTTAAAATTATGTCAATCAAACAATTATACTATAAAATACTACTTTACATTCATAAATACAAAAAAAATAACAACAATCACACATATTACAAACACTAGATCTTAGAGTCAAAAACACATACAACAAGGAATCACAAACACAACATTTGGACAAAAAGCTTCTTATACTATGGTACTAAACTCTACAACAAAATCTCACTATCCTTTAAAAATCACAACAACCTTAATAAATTTAAAAATCGAGTAAAACACTGGATACGTTACGTAGATAGATCTGAAATAGAAAATATATTAACACCAAATACAAACTTAAAACACCTCACCTAACAATTACTTTTATTTTTTTGCATCTATTTAATATTTTGTAAATGAAATCATCAGCACGCGAAATCCCAGTGAGTATATCATTATTCATTGTTTTGTTATAAAAAAAAAGAAGATAATAAAACATTATAATTATTATTTTGTTAATTACTGGTCAAAAATATTTGCAGGAACTCCAAATATTGAGAATGAAACTTCAGATAGAAAAATAAAAGAAAGTCAGTAGCCTAGAACAAATTTGCGTATTCCGCCAGTTGGATATGAAATGTATGTAAAACAAAAATCGACTTTGAATATAAAGGAGATTCGTCCGAATTCATTCAAATTCACCACGGCCTACAAGCAAAATAATGTGATTCTTATACATACATTTTACATTGACTGATGGCGATGCTACCGGTGCTGTGGCATAGAATGGGCAAGACGGACTAAAGCAACGCATCGAAAATATCAAAACACGAAGGACAATTAATACAGCCTTAAATTTAACTATTTTAATTGGGATTACTTTAAATGTATATTTATTTTTATGTTGGTTTAAGTTGATCCTTTGAAAGGAATGTAGAAAATTTTATGGTTTCTTAGACGGTGGTTGATACTAATTTTGATTGTGGCCTAGAGGGAAGATTTTATATAGTTATTTTTCACGATTTTGAAAGCTTATTATGAAAATTGTCTACACCAAGAACTACGATGCTACAAAGGGCGTCTGGTGGTGATTCGGTGATTCCGCTCATATTTCCTGATTCAAATTTCCTCGGAAATACGCTTATTTTCAGTGGTTCTAATTTCAAGACTATAAAATCCGGCTCGAAGGACCAATGTCTGCACCAATAAGTCGAAAACAGTCTAAGCTGGGAAATATAAAATAAATTTTATCGAAAAATCACCTTTTTATATTTGGGTCCTCGCGTGATCTTTTTTCCTAATATTTTGATTATAATCACCCCTCGATATTTGGCAGGATAAGAGTGAAACCATGTGAATTTTTGGTTAAATAGAATCGAGGACACTTCCTTCTTATTCGTCAAAAAATATCCCCGGTCTTAAAAAAATCTCTTCACACTTTCTTACCATATGTTTTACGAAGAAATACCTCATACGTTACAAAAAAAATACCATTCAGATTTTCCGAGAAAAAATGTGATTCTCATTACAGGGAAAAATCCTAAAAAAATATGAAACACAGTGAAGTTTTTTTTCTCTTTCCGGACCAAAATTTCACTCAGTGCTTTATTGGCAAGGGACCCATCTAACGTGTTACACGCCACCGGTGCATTGTAAGGGCAGGTACCGGGTGGAACTATTTTCTGGCGGAAAGCGAAACAGATACTAATATTTCGTATGGAGAGATGTCCCCGGGGAATTCTATTATACAAAAGATGATGGCTAGCGAAGCGTACATGTTTTATGACCCATACGGTACAAACCAGCGATCAGCGATACAAAAATGGCAGAGGTTATGTTATAAAAATTATCTATTGCGACGAGCTCCGTAGCAGAATAGTGAGATACTCGGTTCCATAGCAAGAAAGTAAATATTTTTAGCAAAAATGTATTTCATTGCATATATTTTAATGAAATAATAAATATCCAAAATGCACTGCGTTCTTTATAATAAACTGTAGCGGTTACGTCACGCGTTGCTACCCCCACCTAAATAGCCACTAACCATTCTCTGTATAGCCACTAACCACCAGAAACCTTAGTCAATAAAAAATGCGCTTTCTCCTGAACAGACGTGTTGTCAATAAGAAGGTTGCGTGTTTCGATCACGTTGGGGTCACCACTTTAGGAATACTATCTATTTCGTTTATTTGGGATAATTGACATTAATTAATATGATACAAAGTATAATTGACGATACGTCTGTTCAGGAACTAGTGCATCTATTGAGGTTGTTAGCGGTTAGTGATTGTACTAACAAGGTTTAAGGGGGGGGCGAGACGTAACATAACCGCTACCAAACTGAAACATATTCAAATGGTGTTATGTAGCACTGATTGAGTTCCTTTTAGATGTGTACGAGTATATTGTGTGTGGGTATATATTTACTTATGACATGTTCTAGATTAATAGATCTTCGCAGTATCGCCTTGGTGAAAAACCAATTTTCATACTGTAATGTTATTTGAAATTGCTTAAGCTGTGTTTAGTGGTTAAATCTGAATTGTTAGACACTTTCCAATCTTCCTCTACTTCATCTCCTTATGAGGTTAAATAGACACATATTCGCGCAGCTTAAGCTTTTATGCGATAATTAAAAATCAGTAACTATAATAAACAAATGTATATGTCCAAAAATCATTTGTTTCTTCGTAACGAATCATCATCAAATTAAACATGGTTCAAACTCACCAATTCTATCTTGTTCCGGTGTTGATCCTATTTTTTTTACAGTTACTCCACACAGGAGACCCTGAGGGAAATAACTTCCCTCTAGGCCTGTGTCATCTTTGGGGATGCTGTGAGCAGGGTCTTTTAGAGGATGGGAAGGAGTGAACCTGTTTCTTGAAGAGGCCCATGTTATAGGAGGGAGAAAACACAGAGGCCGGCAAATCATTCAACAGTAGAGCTGTTGAATACAAGAATAAGTCATAGAAGCGACACGTTGTTATGTACCAAATTTCAACCGTGCACAAATGTTGGGCACGCGTTTGTCGTTGGGCACGCATTTCCCGACTATTCACCGGCGCCGAAGGGATCAATGACGTTAGTTCCCCAGAATATATTCCATTGAAATACCGATAGAATTAGAACAGCATTCCCTGCCTTGAACCTAAAACCTCTTAAAATAAAATAATACTAAAAACCAAAATATTGCGTGTCATTAAAGCCTTTTCACTTTCAGATGGTTGCACTGTATAGTCGTCTCCATATAAAATACGATTAACATTTTTTTAAACATTTATTTCTCTGCATCCCCTTCAGTTTATACCCACAACAGCGATCAGGTATTCTATGAGTGGGATGCGCAATAAATTATTATTTATTCAGACAGATCCACCCCTGTGCAGATCCCTCTCCCACCACCTATGCGACCCTGTCTAGGCTCCACCTCAGGAATTTCAGAATTCGACACTCTTTTATTTGATCGGTTTACAGGAATTTGATTTATATACTGGATTTGTTATCCCTGTGTTTAAATTGACGTTACTGCATTTATGCTCGCACATGGTCAAACACGTTTAAAAATGGTTTAAAATTACAATTTTTCAAAATTAATACAAAATCGTAAAAAGTTTCTGAAGGGTCTGAAAATTTGTACAACCCAAAATATTTAAGTGATTACTCGTGAAATACTCGTATGCTGAAAATCCCGTAAAAATTTATATTGGATTAACTTATTCAAGCTTGTAAATATCATGGTTTATAAGCTATAATAAGGTGTTTCAATAAAAATTAAATATTAATCCTAGACTTGTACAAAAGGTCAATAGATGTTCCATACAAATAAAATCGGATAGGTATATCCGAGACACTATCTAGATTGAAAATAAATTCGTGTAGAATCTTCCAGTCAATATTGAAAGGTATGTTAGCAGTCAAAAAACATGTGTGAATTATTTGAAGAATATTTGAACATTTCTTAAATTGAAGTATGATATCTACAAAAATGGGGGAGAACATTGAAGTGACATTAGCTCAGTGGATAAGAGCGCTGGTCGCGAAGAGGTCTTGGGTTCAAGTCCCAGATGCGGGGGTTATCGTTTTTTTATTTTCTGTGTCTCTTCTGTTAAAGATTTAATTCGAAATCTGTTCAATGATTAAAAATATATATTTGAATGTAGTTGAATAATATGTTAATTTTATGTTCGTAGGAAAAAAATTGTTTAAATTATTTGAATATCAAAAAAGCAGGAAAAGACCAAAATTTCAATGTAATTTTTGGTGAAAATAAAAATGTCGTCAAATAAAATTTTTCGTTTTTCCCATTAAGGCTTTACTTGTATACAGGTAAATAATTTTTAAGAGATTCTTGGACGGGTAGTGGTGCACACCGATAGTGGCTCTAATAGCAATAGCAGACACTTTACGACACACTACACCACTACAAACGTAATAATCTCTTTAAAAGTATTCTACTGTATGTGCATATGTACAAAAATTATTTTTCATTGTCATTTATAATTCATGAAGTGAGCATGTAATTCTTTCATAATTTCTCTACGCTTCTTCACATCATCTCTCCACACGCTTTCTTCCTATTTATTACTATTATTCACACCTATACTCATTAGTTAAGAAGCATACTCATCTCAGATAATTTTATTTTATTTTTGTGTTCTTTATTCATTAATTTTTAAACATAAAATTTTTCACATGATTTTCCATTTCCTAACTAAACACATACCCATATTATGACAGTCGATACATATATATATATACAAATACACATATACACACATATATGTATATTAAAATAAAAGAGCAATTAATATTCTAAAAACTGGATTCGGTATAAATTTATAAACACTAAATACCGAAAAACTTATTAAATACCTTAAAGCTCGACGGAAAATCCCATAAATATCAACATTGCTATTAAAGTTCATAACAGAAATTGTCCACTGGGACATACGAGTTGTGATTAAAATTATATTGATTCATGCCGTAAACCAAACATAAAATATATCGTAATTATAAAAGATAGTAATATTAAATGGAAATCTTAAATAAATTCAACCATAGACAGAATGAGAAAATTAATTATCGTATTCTTGAGCCTCAGAAATACAGAAAGCATTAAATGAAATTTGCTTTGCATTCGACCATTCATTGTTACAATACGGGATCTTTGGCTGGGGGGGGTTCTTGTAAACATGTTTAATTACAACATGAAACAATTCAAAGGAGTGGTAATAAAAATTATACTTAAAAAACCACGTGACTTCCGAAACAGTATATTCAAACTCTTTTTAGTCCCACCGCTATCAAAACTATATAATAATATAGCATTACTAAAAACGCATAAAAAGATCAGTTACAGTATACGAGTAAACTAAGCAACAAATACTAGTGTTAGCAATAACACCATATGAGGTCTAACGGTATCACTGTTACGAACAACAGCAGTCCAACATCACTTTGTATATAAAGGAATCAAATTATTCAATGACCTGCAAATGGACGAAAACGGGGACAAATTATGAAATGTGCAAAAAAAAATATATGTATATTTTAAAAACCGTAAAAAATAAAATATTACATATATAAATTCAGTTTTGAGGAGCCATGCGCATTTTAAAAGGGTTCGTCCCATTTCAAATATCCAACTCTGAACATCAACAGCAAATAGATATTGTGTGACATACGTAAAAGGTTATTTAACTAGGTAACTTTTAATATGCCTACTATATCGTTTTTAAAAAATTGTACTGTGTCTGTGTCTAAAAAAATAAAAAAGAAGCCATAAATGTACCAAAATGCAAATTTCATTGACAAAGTAAATATAATTTGAAGTGTTTTATTCTAATATTCATTTTTTTTAATAATGATCTATATATATATAATGGTGTTACACACTTGGTTCAAATAAGACTTAATTGCGTTTCTCTGCAATAAACAAAAGATTTTTTATTCATAATAGGTATTTACAATTTTAAAAATAACAAAATAAGAAATTTAAGATGATCAAAATATTCACTCACCTGCAATAAACAAAAGAAACAACATTTAAAACCTCTATTTCAGGTGTTTTTATCTTCTTAAAAATTATAAAGCATATTGCTACAATAATAAAATTTCGCTCTCGTTAAACGTCACGGCCGTTTAGTCAGTAGTGACATCTAGCGGGCTACCAACTAACCTGTCGGTAACGCGGAAATTACAGAATTAAGAAAGCGCTGACATTAAGTAATGTGGTTTTCTTTACATATATATATATATAAAAATCAATGCAAGTTTGTTTGTTCGTTTGTCCTCGATTTTCTCAAAAATTACTCCACCGATTTTGCTAAAAATCGCACAGTTTGTTTTTATTAGTACCGGGAAGGTTTAGAGAGTAGTTTGAATGAAATCCAATATGTAAAACTGTTGCTGTAACGTTTTAAAATCAGTATGAAAAACATTATTAGCCAAAGATTGCATAGTCAAAAGAAAGGTTTTTTTCTCTAGAATATGTTCAAAATGGAACACAAGTAGGTACCTACTTAAGAACTTTATGATTTAGATATATTTTGAAAAAATAAACGTTTGGAATTAAATAAAATATTCAAATGAAGTTCAATTTTCTGATTTTCAGCAAGTTCATTTCTTGGTATAGCTTTTTAGGGGGGTGTCTGGGTTATAATTGAAATATTTTTTTAAAGCTTTATTCTGTATTATTTGTAATTAATTCAAGTATGTAATATGTGTGTTTCCCTATATTTCTATTAGGTAATTTGATAGTGCCATATCTTCCTAAGGCGTCCCCCGACTTCTTCTTCCATTCTCATCCGAGTCATGTATTCTCATTATATTTCTTTCTTCATTCATTCGCTCTACATGCTCAAACCATCTCAAGGCGTCCCTTTCTTAATTTTACTCATTACATTTATTCATAAGCTTTGTATTATTTGCGAATCTCAAAATATTTCACACGATCATACATTCTTTTACCACGCATTCGCCTCAGAGAAGATGACAATTTTTTTTGACAAAGTAAAAATAATTTGTATTATCTTATTCTAATATTTAAGCGATAATAATTGTTAATAAAAAAGTTACGACAGACATATTATTGTTATCCACATTTATGAAAATGTGTATCCGAACAGAAAAGGTTGTTCGTAGCTAATTTATTATTTCTGCTGTGTTGAGTTGGCACTTAATCACCAAGCGGCGCTCGGATAATAATTATTTATCTACGTTCCCAATTTATCATAAATTCCTGTTTTTTTTAGGAACGGTCCTCTCTGCAAATACCGCGGGGCATTTATTACCATACAAATCCACTACGGAATAATGGTCGTACACAAATTCGTTATTTATTCGAGGGTCGGAGGGTTATTAGATTTTTTTTTACATTGGATTAATTAGATCGTCGTTTTATTTCTTGCTTGAGATAAAAGGATGAAGTTTAACAAAATACATTCAGAAGGTATTGATAGCTCACTCAATGCCAATGTTCAATTTTTTTTTATAACTTATTGAAGTTTGTAAACCTCATTGTAATATTTAATCATTGAAGAAGATAATATTAACACATCCCAAATGAAACACGAATCCGAAAAAACAACAGAAAATAAAAAGATTTCAGTCGCATCTGGGACTCGAACCCGGGACCTCTGCCTATCCGGGGCAACCGCTTAACCAACTTAGCTTATGAGACCAGTTCAATTTACGCTATCTACAGCGATATCATACTTATAATTATAATATTATCCTCCATTTTAAATTCCATATTATTGGCTACTATCCTTATGATGATTGCATCAGGTAGGTATATCCGAGACTTTATTCCGATTGCAATTGTGTTCGGGAAGAACTTTGCAATTATCATGAGGATAGCAGCCAATAATATGGGATTTAAAATGGAGGATAATATTAACAAGTCTTGAACTTGAAGTACGATATCGGTGTATATGGCTTAAATTGAACTGGTCTCATCAGCTAAGTTCTTTAAGCGGTTGCCCCGGATAGGCAGAGGTCCTGGGTTCGAGTCCCAGATGCGACTGAAATCTTTTTATTTTCTGTTGTTTTTTCGGATTCGTGTTTCATTTGGGATGTGTTAATATTATCTTCTTCAATGATTACTGCCAATGTGTTTTGAATATTACAATATGTACACATCCCAAAATGAACCACGAAACCGAAAAAACAACAGAAATTAAAAAGATTTCAGTCGCATCTGGGACTCGAACCTAGGACCTCTACCTATCCGGGGTAACCGCTTAACCAACTAAGCTAATGAGACCAGTTCAATTTACGCCATCTACAGCGATATCATACTTCAAGTTCAAGACTTGTTAATATTATACTCCATTTTTATAAATCCCATATTATTGGCTGCTATCCTTATGAAAATTGCAAAGTTTCATCCCGAACACAATTGCAATCGGAATAGAGTCTCGGATATACCTGCGGTTGTTTTTTCGGATTCTTGTTTAATTTGGGATGTGTTTATATTATCTTGTTCAATGATTACTGCCAATGTGTTTTGAATAATGTGCACATCTGGATAAAATTCGTTACTCTACAATGACTTTATTTAGTGATTCCACGAACATTTGTATTGGAATACGTATCAACTATTTGGTATCCTAATTATGAGATTCATAATTACATAATCGAATCCGTACAAAGAAAGTTAACCCTTGCAATTGCATATCGTGAAGTTTTATGGAACGTATAATGATCGAATTTCACCAATATATTTCTCTGTCAGTCAGACAAACTTTCGGATGTATTCCTTTTACACAAAATTATGCATGCATCAATTGATACACTATTTATCACAAATTAACATTAATACACCAATCAGAAAATCAACAAGGAGGCTAAAAGACATTTTCTATAATAAAGCCTATCACATAAATACGAGATTTTTCTCTCCTTTGCCGCAGACATTAAGAAATTACAACACTATAAACTTCTCTGAAATAAATATTTTAATGACACGATCAATCAATTTAAAAATAAAGTTGTATCATTAATATCAATCTGATAATGTGATGGTTTCCTATATTAGACACTAAATGTTAAGTGTCAAAACAGTGTACCATCAGCACAGGTGACAATAAGGAATTAGTTTATGTACCTCTACCAATAACATTTTTTCGATCTTTCACTTGTTTTTAATTTGTTTTTGTGTATTTGTTCTATGTACTTATTAATTATTAAATAACAAGACACTTTGTTTTTAATCCACTTTTATTTTTTATTTGTCGACTAGTTTCCATTCTGCCGAATCGTCTTCAGGACATAGAACATACTAATTAAATAACAGGAGTGTACTGTATATATAGGGTAAAAATGGGGAAAGAGAGAAACAATATTAAGAGGGAGACAACAATATAACAATAAAAACATACAATACCAAATACGTGATTACATGTACGATGGGAAAAACCATTAAAGACAAAGGAGGTAACAGAACGTAAATTACACACCTGTTATTTAATTAGTATGTTCTATATTCTGAAGACGATTCGGCAGAATCGAAACTAGTCGACAAATAAAAAATAAAAGTGGATTAAAAACAAAGTGACTTGTTATTTAATACATCATGTCAATCCACAATGTGTTTGCTTATTCTGAAAATCACTTATTAATTATTTTATTTTTATTGAAAAGTATACAATACATCATGCATTGTATTCTCGAGATTTAAGAAACTCATTTAGAGATCACCTGCAGAACCTGCCGTACAGTTCTTAGAAACAAACATATTGCTTTGGAAACATTCATATATTTATACCTGTTTAATGTACTTAATAAATAAAATTAAAACTAAAATAAAATAACATTACCGCAGACTATTCACCGCGGAAAATTCACCGCGGAAAGAAGACCACAAACAATAAATAAATTAAAAGGCCTGAATGGTGCTAAGATTTGTTTGTATTACATTAATATCGGTAGCGTACATTGCTCTATGGCCAAAGGTAGGCTATCTATGTAGCTCTTCATATCCAGGTATGAATTGTGCATTGAGTATTTAAAAATGATCATTTTATTATCATCTGAATAAATGCGCGTACAGATTCCTTAAAACAAAATTCATGGAAAAATGCATCTTCAAAAATAATCTTTTAATTTCTTTTATTGTTCGTTTTTCTTAAGGTAGGTACAGGTGTTCAGCCTCGATGGACTGAACGCTGGTGATTAATAGTGACAAGTTAACCTAACCTAACCTCACCTAACAAAGGTGTTATTTTGTTTATTTCCGTTTAATTCTTGGCTGTTAATGAATGGCAAATAATTTTCTTGCGATGAATTTTCCCCCGTGAATTTTCCACGTTAAATTGTGAGCGATGAATTTATCAGACATTTTATTTAGTATCGATTCCACAATTTTCGGATCTAGAGTTTTTTATTCTCGAAGTGTTTCACGAAATTCTAAATTTACATACAAAATTTGACTTTCAACAATCATGCATATTCTTGGCCATTCAGCAAAGTTAAAAATAAAGGTTTCAATGTCGCCAATGCTCATAATTTCATTGCAACACGCTTGTACTACGTTATATAAACCATCCCTTACAGTCAAATCATAGAATAAAGAACACAAGAAATGCCATGTGGGCGTGTTTCGTGATTCAAAAGTCTGGTCATTTGAGTCTTAAATTTCACATTCAGAAATTCGCTCTCTCAGTTCAAATTCAAAATAAAGTGGAATGGATTTACGATGTCAGGGACAGAGCGCTGTATTTTGTCGCCGTTTATTGGCTGTCTCGGGGCTAGAACCAAAAAGTACTAAATCAGTGGCTGCATCGGTTTCCATTCAAATCTACATGGAAGGCTTCTAGTGCGCATTATCCATTCAATGCATCCAATTCAAACCTTGACTCTGTTCAGAAACGGGCGGTCCGTTTGATAGATTCGCCTATCGTAACAAATGGGTTGCAATCTTTGGAGCACAGACGTCGGGTAGGAATGCTGTCCTGTTCTACCGGTATTTTAATGGAAGATGCTCCGAGGAACTAGCGTCATTGATCCCTTCGGCACCGGCGAGTAGTCGGGAAACACGCCAAACGCGCGCCCAACATTTGCACACGGTTCACATTTGTCACATGAGAACAGGTGGCTTCTACGACTCGTTTTTGTGTTCAACAGCTCGGCTGTGGAATGATCTGCCGGCCTCTGTGTTTCCTCCATCCTATAACATGGGTCTCTTCAAGACCCAAGTTCACTCCTTCCTATCCTCTAAAAGATCCTCCACACAGCATCCCTAAAGATGATATAGGCCTTGAGGGAAATTATTTCCTCCTTGGTCTCCTGTGTGGAGTTACTGTAAAAAAAAAAATACTATGGGAACGGGACACAAAATGAGTACAATCTGGGGAAGAAGTTCATTTTTCTAAAAACGGGCAATGAAAAGGAGCAAAAATCATCTTATTGTTAAGACAAATATGTTTGCCGGCCATCTTTAAGGTGTGAGGTTTTAAAAATAACATTAAAAATAAAAATTCGAAGAATGCAACAAGACATAAATTTGGAGAGACAGCAAATAATATTTTCGAACATAAACAAATCCGGTTTTACCAGATCACCGCAATGTGTGAGGGTCGTAAATTTTTTTACTGCGTAGCGTAAAAAAGTGAGGGAAACCACAGGAACTTTTCGGGCGACCGTCGCTATATTTTTTACAAGCAATCCTAAAATCGAAAATTTAATGCTTTTGTGCAGACTCGTGTGAAAGTGTTCCAGTTCAATACGGATGCCAAAGGAAAAAAATCTTAAGGGGTTAAGTGGAACACGTTGGTGTTTGGAATAACCTAATAAGCGTATTTTTTAAAAAATGGAGAACAATATTGACAAATCTTGAATTTGAGATATGATATCGATGAGGATCACAAAAATTGAAGCTAAGTTGGTTAAGCGGTTGCCCCGGATAGGCAGAGGTCCTGGGTCCGTGACCCAGATACAACTGAAATCTTTTTATTTTCTGTCGTTTTTTTTCCATTTTCATGTTTCATTTAGGTTATGTTAATATTATTTTCTACAATGATTATATATTTTTGGTTAGTTTCTGTTAAGTATAAAAATACATTTACTTATCCGTTTATGTCCGATTTGGTAAAAACTTCATTTTTTACTATTAATTTAAGACATTTTATATAACACATGGCAAAAAGTCTCGATAAAATACTATTCAGTGGTCTAACAGGAGCGTGTTTTTCAAAACCTTATACTAAATTTAGAGTTACGGTTTAGTTACAAAATATGTAAATCTACGTAAAATAAAAACATTTTTAACAAACTTAAATAAATATTTCGTAAGAATTTTTCTCAAAAATACTTCTAAAAAATACAAAAAAAAATAATTAAACCATAAATGACAACAATAAATCGTACATAAAATTAAATTTCGTAATTATCTAATTAAATTAATGCTTTCTTTCAGCTAGCCAAGTTTACAATATAGTCGTATTATTTACTAACCGTTTATTTTAAATACATTTTTTTTTTTATAAACGAATTAAAAAATATACTTCGTAGTCACCACTTTATTAATATACACAAAAGTTTGGAAAGCGATGCTTTCTTCCTCAGGAATATATAGAATACTAAAAATGATAATGTCAAATATAGATATTTGATAAAAATTAGAACACAATAATTTAAGAATAGACAAATTATAAACATAAACAATAATTGATTAAATTAGGTAAGTAATTAATCAAAAATGTTGACAAAAAATTATTACAAAACATTTAATAAGAAATTTACATTTTAAATTAGAAAGAAATCATGTTTTTTATTAATAGTAATATGAAAATAAATTCAATTGATAGCTGTTTTTAGAATTTTTTTTTTTGATTATTTATTAAATTAAATTCAGTATTAATGCTTTTTCTGATTACTAAAATTTCAAATTCGTCTAATTGAAAACCGGCTGTATTTGTGTGTAAATATTTTTAACCTTTATTTATATCAAAAGAATGATTTGTTCCTAAAAATGATTTGGAAATTCAGAGTAGTTATTATTTAAACACCTTAGGTGTCTTAACTGAAATTACTGAAATTTCTAGAAGTCCTTCCTTCATTGATAAAATTATTTTTTGATGGATGTACATTAATTTATCTACCTAGCATGGAATGAAAATCTGATAATTTTTGAGCAAAAGAATATGTTAAGATATTATTTATGTTTATAATTTGTCTATTCTTACATTATTGTGTTCTAATTTTTATCATTTGTCTTGACATTATTATTTTTAGTATTCCATATATTCCTGTAGAAGAAAGCATCGCTTTCGAAACATGTGTGCATATTAATAAAGTGGTGAAAACAAAGTATTTTTAAAACAAATAATTTATTAATAATGACACCACAAAGTGAATGAATACCCAATCGTTTGAAGACTTTTTTTTTCAGCAGGAAACATATTTAAACAGCTATCAATCATGTAATCTGAAGTTCTTTGTCCATATTTGTTTGTACGGTTAGGAACCATTAATCCTACATTAAAATTGAGACGAATATCGTAAGTGTGCTCTAGTCTATTTGTGTAATATATATGGTTATTAATGTGCTGAAATATAATTTTGTACCACAGAATTGCTGTTACTGAAGGAATTTTATTAAATAAAAGTATGGAATATTATGCCTTTGATCTTATAAATATGTTATTTTATCGCAAAAGCGTATTATATTATACTATATTATGTAAGTATCACTACTCAGAAGGATAAGAAGATATACTAGTGTAGAATCCTGTAAAACTATGCAATACCATCACTGTTCCTGGTATTAATTATTGTAGCAGTATTTAATTCTTGTCAAAAGAGGAGGATTTTATAAAACTAATGGTTTTCCAAAACAAAGGCATGCGAATAATTTAAAGATGAAACAAATATTCCAAAGGTAGAAAATGCTAAGTTATAAGAAAACTAACGGTTTTCCAAAACAAAGCCATGCGAATAATTTAAAGATGAAACAAATATTCCAAAGGTAAAAAATGCTAAGTTATAAGAAAACTAGCGGTTTTCCGAAACAAAGCCACGCGAATAATTTAAAGATGAAACAAATATTCCAAAGGTAGAAAAATGCTAAGTTATAAGAAAACTAGCGGTTTTCCAAAACAAAGCCATGCGAATAATTTAAAGATGAAACAAATATTCCAAAGGTAAAAAATGCTAAGTTATAAGAAAACTAACGGTTTTCCAAAACAAAGCCATGCGAATAATTTAAAGATGAAACAAATATTCCAAAGGTAGAAAATGCTAAGTTATAAGAAAACTAACGGTTTTCCAAAACAAAGCCATGCGAAAATTTAAAGATGAAACAAATATTCCAAAGGTAAAAAATGCTATAAGAAAACTAACGGTTTTCCAAAACAAAGCCACGCGAATAATTTAAAGATGAAACAAATATTCCAAAGGTAGAAAATGCCAAGTTATCTTTATATACTGTCTTTTTAGCAAATTATATACTTAAATGCCATAGTTTTTTTTTCTTTAAAATGTTTAACGGCCAACAAAAAACTGAATTCTTGAGAAAAATTAATAAACATCAACACAGACATAACCACTCTATGAAAAAAGCAATGAAATAAGACTTCCCTTTCGAAAGAAAACAAAATCGCACAATTCATTACTATATAGAGCCATTAAGATCTTCCAAGAAATACTAGTCAATATAAAAGAAGAGGAAAATGTTTTTAAATTTAAGAAGGAAGTGACACAATACGTAAAGTGCAATTTTTAATGCAGTAATAATTAAAGTAATTCTTAATTATATGTAGATATTATGTACAAATTATAATACATGTAACCAATGTACATGAGTTCTATTTTAAGTTAAATAAATAAATAAAATTTAGCAATTAATACGAAAACGCTCTAATCACCAAGGTCATGTGATGATATGTAAACCAGCATGGCGGTTAGTTTGGTCAAAACATGACAAAATATGTTAACTTATTAAATTACTTTAAATTAAAGATTTTTTTTTTTTTTACATCACCTTATTTTATTTATGTTTATACATTATCGACCGGTTGAGTTCAATCGAAACCGGTCGATAATGCATAAATGTGAATAAAATAAATTGGTTAAAAACCAGAAAATTCACTCATTTAAATTATAATGCCAAGCCAGAAAGTCATTGCTTTCTTCGATAAAAAAACATATTAAATTGCACTGGAGAATTTTTTTAATTTGTTTTTTGCTTAACTGTTGCCTTCGAGTAATAGAAATTAGGTATAATAAATTTAACAGGGGGTGGTTTTAAGTGCTTATTCTTATTCGGTGAATGAGTTAAAATATATGTGCCGAGGCTGGCGAGGACCGATCCCTGACTGAAATGACACTGCAAAAAAGGGTAGAATTGCCTTTTAGGAGAGTAGAAGAACTTCAAAATAGAAAGTCATATGATCTCAAAATATATTTTTCAAACTCACTTGAAACATGTAACTTAATATTTTAACTGTAGCTTCAAAGGTAAATTACCTTGGAAGTGCGTACGGATTTTACGTTTCATTTGTAAACTTTTTTAGTTGTGAATTGAGGCGGTCAGCGCGGAAGTGGAATGATCCACATGAATATTGAGCTGAGATAAACGGGTTAAAAGTTTTAAAATGTGCAGGTGATTCAAATAAAAGTTGGACCGTTTGTTTTGGTTGACCTAACGTCTCTCCTTGATGAAACGTATCATTTAAACCCCCTTGGTTTTGGCATTTTTGTGGGTCTGGCCGCCTCAATTATTTATCACAAAATTTTGTACCTAAAAATGAACTCTTTTTTTTTCAAATTGATCCATTTATACAAAAAAAAAGTATTTCCGTACGTACTTCCCGGGATAATCGTCTGAAAAATTGAAAAAAAATGGTCCGAATGCCAGATAAAATACTAGAGGTGTAATCTTTCTGTGCACAATTATGTTTAACAACCAACGTCAATTCCATCATCAGCTGCAAAAGGACAGTATGTTTAAAACGAATTTAACCCGTTTAATAACGATAATTTAATTGTTTTGCCTTTAATAATGAGCGGCCCTGGAATTCTTCAAAATGCCACCGCGTTTCCGGATCCTAGTTATGACCGTGTGAAATACACATTTATCTGTAGAAAATTAGGTAATGAAGGATATAGGGATGAAAGTGGAGAACGGGGAGTACGTGCCTATTCAGATTTGGTCAATGGCTAAAGCCATTACTCGCAATGTTACGATTCTGAATGCTGGATTCGTGTTTGGTAACCAGGGGCGCTATTCCCGTTCTTTTTAAGGAAGATTACTTAACGTTTTACTTAGGGTTAAAGCCTTCTTGCTTAACTGCGGTTCCTGTTCTCTCGGAAGACAGCTGTCATTCATCAAAAATGACAATATTTTTGCGTTGTTTTAACAATAGAAAAACTCATTATTAAGTATGTTACCAATTACGCTATTAGTTACTTTAAACATAAATAGTTAGAAAACATTATTAAACATTATACAGATGATGATATTTTCGACAATTCACGGCAAGCGCGGCATTGAAGAGAATCGGTACAACCGGCCGAGTCCAATGAATTCAATTCCGAAGGTGGTAGACGCACTCCAAGTTCGCAAATCCGGATTCACTCGTTCCGAACGCACACTCAAGAAACGGCAAAGGTTTTGGATTGGAGTCAGAAACAAAAAGCGTCCCTATGCATAAGTATAATATGAACGATTTTTGATTCCGGAACGGCGGACTTATGCAGACCGAAAGGAACGAAGACCGAGTCTGAGGAATCGAGTCCATGTGGCTTAACTCGGAATTAGAACCGTGTTTTTAAAATAAGTGGAATGACCCACCTCTTCGGCCGACACAAATAAAAATGTCACTTTTAAAACTAGAGACAGAAAAGGTCATTACTATTTAATTAGGTAGGTACCTCTTTATAAAACGTGATTCTTCGCTAAAAGGCTTATTTATTGTATTTAAAAATAAAATAAAAATGTATTAAAATTAATTATAATATAATGTAATTGCTTTTAAAAGTTTAAGTTCAAAATCTTATGTCGCTTAAAGATATTTCATCAATTTGTGTTTTCAAATAATCTCTTAACATTCTATTTAGGATCTTTTTACTATGTCTCACCGGAATTCCGCAGTTAATCAAGAAGTTTTTAACCTTAAGGAAAAACGTAAGGAATCTTCCTTAAAAATAACGGGAATGGGCCTCCTGATCTAAAGAGCTAGATACTTCCTAACTTTTCACCCCTTTCCCACTTGTTTCAGCCTCACAACATACCCTAATTATGGATGTCATAGTCCTACTGGTTTCGGACATCCTGGAAGAGTTAGAATTATTATGCGGTGTGCACATTATTAAAAAAAACACTGTCTGTTCTATTTATGTTAAAATTTTATAACAAAATGTGTAGAAACCCATGTAGGGCGTATGCATTATAATAAATAAATGGATAAATATTTTTTTGGTAAATATTATGTTATTCTAGAATGAGTATAATATTTCACACCTTCGTTTGAAGTGTTAATTCGCCTAAGAACTTCAGAAAGTCAATATTACCCTTACACTCGGAAAATGGCAAATATGGTGCCTACCTTCAGGATGTGCTTTCATTTTGTTTCAAACTTTTGTAAATAACTTAATTTGAGTTAAAAAAATAAAATAAAAAACTTTGTTAAAATGTCGTAATATTTTATAATTATGACGCCGAGGGGGAGTTATGAAACTTGGCAGTACGGGAAATGGGGAAATTTAATATGTTTACAGTTTTATTATACGTACTTTGAAAATGATGTATTTAAAACACCGTTTAGGGCCTAATTTACCTACGTAATTTCGGTGGAAAAAACGTGTTTTGTCATAAATGGGGTAATTTGCACGGAAAGGGGAATATGTCGGAAGCGTAAAGGTAATAGATTCTACGTATGTATTTTATATATATATTTTTTAAATATTTTTTGAGTACTGATTTCTTTAATCTGGAATGTTTCGAGATAAAAATGCCCTGCAGTGATTTTTTTATTCTATACATACTTTAAAATTGATTTATTGCAGTGATTTTTTTTATTGTATACACACTTTAAAATTGATTTTAGAGTACACTGTAAGTTGAAAAATGCCCTGATTATGGCCAGCTATGGAAAACTCATTTTAGAAAGAATTTACTTATTTTATTGCATTTTTTGCTGAATTTCTTGTTTTATTGCTCATCGCTGATTTTCAGAAGAAAAAGATGTGACAAAAAACAAGTTATTTAATGAAAATAAAACAATAACGTTGTTTATAACCAGGAGATTTTTATTTAATTTTATAAGCACCGACCGGTTTCGCTTAACACAAGCATCATCAGCGTACACAATTAAAGTGATCAAAAACACATAGTGTATGTTTATATATACAAAATAAAATGAGAAAGAACATTACATAGAACACAGAAAAAATAAGATAGCATGAAATAGAAATCTGACATAATAACAGAGAGAAAGAGACAGAAGTGTACATAATGGAATGCCTGAACAGGTGATTATGAAAAAAAAAAACAAGTTATTTATTTATTTATTCACGGTTAATAATCATTTTCAAACATTACTTTAAAAATACGATATACACATACACAAACCATTATTCTAGTGAACACAGTGCAGTAAAAACAAAGCAAAAAGCATGCAGATAGGAACTTACAATACAAAGTAACTGCAGTGTGAAATAGAACGTACTGCTTAGTAGTTCTGGTAGAAAATATTAGTTTAAGTAGATCAGGGCACTCAAAAATGGAGTTTATAATTTTATGTAAAAAAATTACCTCAAAAAATTCTCGTCTCTGGGACAAACTTTTATTTCATTTAATAAAAATGCATAATTTAAGATCCCTATAGGTCTTTATTTATAGTTTACATACGGTAAACATTTATTTTGCACTATTTCCAAAGACAGGGAATGATTGTTTAAAGTACAACCTGACAGCCTTTCAACTAAGTGCATCCCATCAGGCCGAATCGCCCTCAAGGGGCATCAGCAGCCCTTATGAACAGCTTAAGTACAGTTTGTATACGCCCTCACTACCCTTAAAGCAAGGGATGCTTAGAAAAGCTACCCTTGAAACAAAAACCTTGTGTTTGTTCCCCGCTAAATGAGAAATTACTCGAACGTATAAACATGCCAACCTTTATCCCACGAGGTTTTGCACAAAGGAATACCCCATTGATGAAGTTTTCAAGGTTTGTATATAGGTGGGTAGGTATTAAAATCTTACAGAAGGTGTTAAGCACGACTTGTTTGTTTTCCTTTGAGATGTGAATATTACGTGTTAATAATATAAGTGGATTTTTGTATGCGCCACATACCAGTGGTAAATACTCGCCCTGGAAAAAGACAACAATTTAAATAGAAACGTTGCATTGCTTGAAATGGTTTAAGCCGTGTTTGGTGGTAGATCTGAATATCCAGGTACTTTCCAACCATTCTCTTTTTTTTTCTTTTTTTTTTTTTTTTTTTTTTTAATATTTTTTTTTTATTTATTTTTTTTACTATACAGATTTTATTTATAGATTTTATACTATTCTTCCTTTAGAAGCATTTGCTTGTGGATGGAAGAAGAGTGTACATTATTTATTATTGGTAATTAAAGTAACATAATATATGGTACATGTATATGTTAATTCAATTTCAATTTCATCCAACGTTTCGATTCCGGATGGTCGTCTTTCTCCAGCCGATACTGAGAGAATCTGACCACTCTTGTGGAATATTCGCAACAAAAATATGAATATGTATTTTTTTGTTTTGTTTTGTATTTTATCTCCCTTCGTTTCGTCGAAATTCCACCAAATTAGCACATTTTGGGTGCAAGGAGATCCTATGATGGATGATTTATTTAGAAAATGCTCGAATCAATTACCAAAAATAAACATGGGCGGAATATTAAAAAAAAATATAATAAAAAAACACAGGCAATCGGTCAAACGTAAATATAATCAGTGGCGAATATATCACCGAAACCTAAAATTTCCTGAGTAAATGTGTCCGAGGCGTAGATTTAATATCGTAATAATGGCATATCGGGCGTTCGCGGAAAACTGCTTTCGTTTCGTGGCTACTGGATATAAGAACATCCGAGGATACTCGGTCATCAGTAAATAAGTACCGTTTTATTTTTCTTCATCTTAGTATATCTTCCATAATTTTACACCTCGATGATCACCGACCACCTCCATGGTCGAGGGGTAAGGCTCTCGACTACGAATCCGAAGGTCGCGGGTTCAAATCCCGGCGTGCGCAAGTAAATTTTATTTAATTGATTTGTGTTGTTTTACAATTGATTAATTTAAAAATAATATAGAGTGGAAGATACTCTCAGTATCGCCCTGGTGAGAGACCGCCATTCAGAATCGAAACGTTGCTTGAAATGGCTTTTAGCCGTGTTTGGTGACCAGATCTGAATAGCCAGGTATTTTCCCACCTTCCTCTTCCCGTTCCCCTTCTTCTTCCCCTCCCCAATACCTTTAGACTCACAACATTCCCCAATTGGGAATGCCATAGTCTCACTGGCTCCAGACGGTTGGTAGCAGTTGGGACTCTTGTGCGGTATTCATATAATTTTTTCTTTTAAATCACTTGGGTTATTTCGTATTTATACTCCTAATAATGTAACAAAGATATGGAAGCTTACTTCTTTGGTCACAGAAACTTTAAATGAAATTAATTGGATTTAAAATGACGTCTGTGATTAATGGACTCCTGCTGAAATAGTGTGCAACTCAAAAATTGTCACAGTAGGAAAATTGACTTTTTATCCTATGAATTCTGTTATTTAGTATTCTAAACTCAAGATAACATTATTATCCATACTTTCAAATAGAACGGTCGTTTATTTTTACATTTTTCAACAAATATCTTCTTTTAACTAATAAGTTTATGTGATTTGGTAGTATTTTGTTATGATTCCTTGGCAGTAAACCTCAACTGCCCTGATCCAGTGGAATTACGCCACTCCTAATTTGGAATACGTTGTAAGGCTGAAGGGAAGCTGGGAGGGAGGTATGAGGAAGAGAAAGGTTGAGAAATACCTGGCTATTCAGATCTGGTCACCAAACACGGCTGAAGTCATTTCAAGAAGCGTTTTAATTCAGAATGATAATCTTTCACGGAATAAAACATTATATGAAATGTGAAACACTTTTTTGGGTATCAAACCCTCGAGCCAAAGAGCTGATCGTTCTGCCACAAGAGGTTGTAGAGGTTGAATATTTGCTGAGACATAACGTGTAAAATAACGTTCTCCACGTGTTTTATATCTAAGTTTCACACACACTCGCACACTTCAGAACCGGAAGGTTTCTCGGGTTGAATTTCGAATTTCCGGTTCCAGAAAGAGGATTGAGAAAATTCTAGAAAAGCAGCGGGGAGGGCCGGGGGTTCCCGGGGCCGGCGTTATTTTCACTTTGGGATACATCATCCCCTCGATAAATAAATAATATGTTGCCTTTGGCCAGAGATTGTATCGATTCTAATTTGATCCGATGGATTATGATAATACGTCATTATTTATTTATTACATTCGATTAATAATAATATACATCAATATCGATAATCCCCAGCCAAAGGGTATAAGTAACAAGCGGCTACTCGTCAGATTATCGAAAGTAACTATCTTTCTTGACGAATTGTGTACATGTGTTTTTTCTACTTTTAAGCGTGAAAATATCATATGAATATAGTTTTCAATGTTTTTGCTCTCCTAAAGAGTGGCGATTTGTCACTTACGGCATTTTGGCTTGAAACGGCTTGCCTTGATTTTTTTTTATTTAGTTTCAACACATATTTTTTCTTAATTGATAAACTAAAGTTCTTAAAAACTTAAGACAAGATTTTTGTGCAAAGCGCAAAGGGTAACAATTATTTTTATAAACAATAATTATTAGCCTGAAACACACATCCAAATTGAAAAAACTTTCCGAGCAAAGATAAATGTCGCCGACAGGACTCGAACCCGCACCCTTCTAATGTCCGGTCAGATTAACTTGGCGGGTTTGCGATAAGCCGACGTAGCTCAACGGTAGAGCATCTGACCGGACATTAGAAGGGTGCGGGTTCGAGTCCTGCCGGCGACATTTATCTTTGCTCGGAAGGTTTTTTCAATTTGGATGAGTGTTTTAGATTAATAATTATTGTTTATAAAAATAATACATATTTTTTCATTTATTTAATAAAATTTTACAAAGCTAATTAGACAATGTGTAATGTTTATCTTCCTCTTACTGGGGTTTCCTGTGCTGAGGCGGACTAGGTTTTATTTAAAAACTGATTGTTTTTAGGATCCCACGAAGTTCTTTTCAAGATGCCGGATAACTCCTCTACTTTTATTTCTTTGAGTCAGGTTTTGATTTGATTTTTGAAATCATTTGCCTTTTCTGATATCTAATTCATTCTTAAATCTATTAAAAAATTATTATTATATTAATAATATTTTTTTAAATTCAGGATGTGGAAAAGTGGATACAATCCCATATACTCCATATATATACATACATATTGTACATAAGAAGAAAATCAAATAAAATTAATAATTTAATACGATAATAAAATATAATGCAAAAGTAACATAGTATATTATGGTACACAAATAAAATAAAGTAACAGTTAGATCATGTGTGGTCCTGAGCTCGGACCCAGCGCTCACTCGGGAGTGGCACATGGTGCTGGTAGGCTGCGGTCACCACCTTGTTATCGGAGGTCATTGGCCGAATCCTGGCTTCTGTGACCCGGTGTCTCATCAGGCCGGCGAATCCGCTCGTTCGTTGCTTCGTGAACATTACCAATGTACGAGTATCTCCTATATCCAAGTATAATAATGAAGGCGTTATTACATTAGATTCGAAGTCATTCTATCGAGCTGTTTCGGTAATGACACCAGTCTCACAGGTATAGAAATTAGTTCAAAATGCATTAAATAATGTTACGTGAACATGGCTGCTGCATTTGTAGAATCCTACCTTTGTCGTTTAATATCGTCATCATCCGAGAGGTCTTCATTAATGATGTGCTCCAAATATTCAACGTTCTTCACTCTTTGTGGTCTTACCCCGTTCTGGTGTACGGGAGGCATATTCTCGGGATTTTTAGCGTGGTTGAATACAATTAGTTCCGTCTTCTTGGAGTTGATCTCATATTGTGGTGCTTAGCGTATTCTTCACACGTGTCTATAGTATTTTTAACCCCTGATCGACCAAGCTGGGAGAATCATGCCGTCCGCGTAGCATGTGCGATTTAGACGGATGTTGTAAATACGACATACGACAGCCCACTCTGGTGTTCAGGCGATCTGATAGCTCATCCACGTACGAGTATACATTGAACAGGATGGGGGTCATACTACCTCCTTGCCTTACTCCTCATTGCAAATACAGTTGTTTGGAATACTTACTTGCCCACCTGACAACATTTTCCTGCTGGGAGTGTTTTACAGCTGTTTTAGAAAAAAAATGTCTGCTTTATATAATCAAGCTATTTTTTAATGAACACTATTAAGTACTTTGTTTAAACCACTGTTTTCAATATATAAATATTTAGGTATTTCAGAGGCAAAGCTCCCCTTATCCGAATAAACAACACACAAAAAATTATAACAAGTAGAGAAAAATACTATTAAGTTCCACTATCCGGACTCCACACGCCCTAAACTTTGGAATTTTCGTGTGACGGAATTGAACAAGGAAGATATAAATCGGAGTAAGAAATAAATTTGAATTCCCCTCAACCTCGCAAAATACCCCAACTGGGAATGCTATAGTCCCACCCGGGCAATTGTAATTCTTCTACGATAATCAAATACCTGTAAAAATAAAATCATACACATTATTTCTTACATCTTCGTACCTCGCAATATACCCCAACCGGGAATGCTATAGTCCCACCCGGGCAATTGTAATTCTTCCACGATAATCAAATACCTGTAAAAATAAAATCATACACATTATTTCTTACATCTTCGTACCTCGCAATATACCCCAACCGGGAATGCTATAGTCCCACCCGGGCAATTGTAATTCTTCCACGATAATCAAATACCTGTAAAAATAAAATCATACACATTATTTCTTACATCTTCGTACCTCGCAATATACCCCAACCGGGAATGCTATAGTCCCACCCGGGCAATTGTAATTCTTCTACGATAATCAAATACCTGTAAAAATAAAATCATACACATTATTTCTTACATCTTCGTACCTCGCAATATACCCCAACCGGGAATGCTATAGTCCCACCCGGGCAATTGTAATTCTTCTACGATAATCAAATACCTGTAAAAATAAAACCATACACATTATTTCTTACATCTTCGTACCTCGCAAACTTTCGTTAGCCAGATATCATCTCGTTTTGAGATATTTTAAAGCAGGTTCATCTCCCGCTCCGGATGGGGTTTCGGGACTTAGTAAAGCCCGGGCAAGGCTGCGCCGCACCTCGGGGGTGAATCTACAGCCTTCAACCTTGGGGCTAAAATGAGAAAATTATTCCAAATCCATAACTTCTTCAACTTAATACTATTGGCAAGAAAAATTGAAATAACAGGGGTTGTTAAATCCTGGTTTTACCAACTTAACCGAATTACACAGATGAAAAACCATTTACCCTAAACGTAATAGATTATTATTTCTAAAACACCCGCAATAGATTTTAGTATTACCATTTTGTTTTGTAGAAAAAAAATAATATCTGCCAAACTACCTATGTTAACTCAGGATATTTTTTTGACAAATACTCATACAGTGAAAAATTATTACTAGTATATTCGTACATAGTGGAAAACCTACATTATTTTTTTTATACATTTTTTATTTATTTCGCAAAAACAGTTATAAACACTATTACAATGCAAAAGCCATAAAAACTTACAAAAATATAGTTAGCACAATTATATAACATACAGGAAAAACAAAAATATTTTTAAAGGGGTTATAAGTAGGAACATATATTATAACATAATACTTAGTACGTGCTTAAAATTATTGTAGGTCATGTGGAAAAAAACCAAATTTTCTGCGAGGCAGTTAATTAACCTAGTAAGTCTTCTAAGTTAGTTCTGTACCTGGGAAGAAACAGCAGATTGTGTTGGCGGCCTCGCGTGAAATTATCAGGGACATAAAATCCTATTTCAGCCAGCATGTCAGGTATTGATCAATATCACCGTTCAATAGTTTATGAGCCGTAAGCAGTAATGCTGTACTCGTATATCTCCTAGAACTTGGGCTGCAAATACCAGCATTCCCGAGAGAAAAGCTGTTGGAAACAGCCATGGGTAAAAACCGAACTCTCTCATGTAGAGAAATAGTAAGAATTTATTTTGAATTTTCTCGATCTTTTCTCTCGTAGTACATAGACGGTGTCCTCTGGCCCCATACCTGAGATCCACTCTCGAGAATAATACGCACTAAGCTAAAGTAAAGCATCTTTATAACTGCAAGGTTTGTCAAATCTTTTGGACTCCTACAAATGATGTTACATTATACAGTAGTGACTAAATCCACAGTAACCACCTTTTTTTATCCATTATACTGTTGTGTAACATTTGGGAAAACATTTAGTAAGGCAACATAACACCACTATTATTGCAAAATACCAAAAAGGCAACATAACACCACTTTTGTTGCAAAATACCAAAATGGCAACATAACACCACTTTTGTTGCAAAATACCAAAAAGGCAACATAACACCACTTTTGTTGTAAAATACCAAAAAGGCAACATAACACCACTTTTGTTGCAAAATACCAAAAAGACAACATAACACCAGTTTTGTTGCAAAATCCCAAAAAGGCAACATAACACCACTTTTACTGCAAAATTCCAGCGTGTTTAGGAAAGTAAGGAATGAACCTGGGTCTTATGAAAGACTCGATGTATGTAGGAGGGAGTAATAATAATAATAATAATTGGAATACTTCTATAGCGCCGTTTTCGTGGGAAAATCACCTCAAGGGCGCTTTAAAGTAATAATAATACGGAAGACTGTCCAAAAATAATACAAGCATACATAACGTTCATCTTTTTTTTGTTGATCAATATGATAATACGTGGACTATTTCAATCTTCGGGTAAGCTGTGTAATGATTACTATTAATTTGAGCTTTCATAATATTACGATTTTGAATAATGTGTAAATATTGTTTTAAAATTATCAAAAACTACTTTAATGGTACTACATAAATACGAGAGCACATCACAATTGCCAACAATTGCCAACACAACAATTTAAAAACAGACAATGATAACCATCTGAATGACCTTTACTCAAATTTAAGTAGGGAAACTTTTTAATAACCGTTAAAATAACAGTCAATTTATTATCAAATTAATAAGAGCATTGGTAAAAATTGAAAATATTTTATGAGAAACGTTATGAGTACCTACATAAAAATAATATAAATAGATCGTCTGTGGTGGCTGTAAGTGGCTTCACCCCAGTTTGATAATGCCTTCGTAAGGCGAAACAGCCGTCACGCGTAATAATAGGTCTTTTTTATACAAACATATATATAACTTTTTTTTATTGAATCGAATAACAGTTGTTATTAAAATTTATATATATATATATGTAGAATAATTTTCTCGGTTTACCCGCGTAATGTAGTCCTTAGAAGGACTTTTTAACTCCTGACGTTTCGGACAAATCACATTGTCCATATATTATTGTTGGATTGAACGGACACGCTCAAGCGATCAGTTCAAAACAAAACTCAAGACATAAGGCCTCTGAAGATGGACAATGTGATTTGTCCGAAACGTCAGGAGTTGAAAAGTCCTTCTAAGGACTACATTACGCGGGTAAACCGAGAAAAATTATTCTACATCTTACACCCGTGAAAATCTCAACCATAACATATATATATATATGACGTTAATAATAAACGCTTAACGTCATCCTTAGTACAACACGTCCTTAATGAAGGTCATAAAATAGATTTTGATAATACCACGACAATAGCCAGCCTTTTCAATGAAACAAGAAGAATTTACCGCGAAGCCATCGAAATTCATAAACATAAAAACAATATGAATACTAGAAATGACTCAATTAGAATTCCCGACACTTGGAAAGTCATAATCGATCAAAATTCCCCGATAACATCACTTTCAAAATTATTAGAATTACCCTCAACTTCCTTAAATAAAAATAACCCGGTTACTATGCGTAAACAGCCAATTAAATGCCCCACCCCTACCCCCACCCCTTTATCTACACGCGTTCTGCGTCCTAGACTATTAAAATGATTTGCAACCACTTAGGTTTTGACTTTTGGATTGAACGGACACGCTCCAGCGATCAGTTCAAAACAAAACTCAAGACATAAGGCCTCTGAAGATGGACAATGTGATTTTTCCGAAACGTCAGGAGTTAAAAAGTCCTTCTAAGGACTACATTACGCGGGTAAACCGAGAAAATTATTCTACATATATATATATATATATCTATACAAGTGTATAACATATAAGTAATTAATATTTTGTATATAAAAAATAATAAAAATATATTTGACGAAGCACTTTACAAGCCAGCGTTTAAGGACCCCAATGTAAGATAAAACCCATGAAAATAGGGGGCTCCCGTTAACAGTTTAAACGCCTCTGGGACCTCTTATACACCAAACTCCCTTATCTAAATTCCTTTTATTTCTGCACCTTTCCCTACCTTCATGCTTTATTCTCAAATTATGGAAAATTCAGAACATTCAAGCGCCTCTTTTGCCCGGGAGGGGGCTTTGTTCAAGAAGCGGAGAGACCACTGTATGGGAAATTCCTGGAAACTGGAGGAATTTCCTTTTTATATTGACAAGAAATTTTCATTTGGCCAGGAATTTTATTTTTTTTTGCCATATTAAATAAAGCGAATAGTTTTTTGATGTTTTCAGTTCTGAGACCAAGCTGCAGGTCGTGCAGTGATAGATATATTTATATACGTTGACTAGTGTTTGCTACCCAGCTTTACCTAAAACAATAATTTATTATTTTATTTATTGAAATAACTCATTTAAGTCTATAAACCTCATTGTAATATTTAATCACTGAAGAATATAATATTAATAAATCTCAAATGAGGCATGAAACAAAAAAAGACACAGAAAATAAAAAGGTATCAGTCGCATCTAGGAAACGAACCCAGGACCTCTGTCTTACCGGGACAATGCTTCAACTACTGAGCTAATATATATATATATATATATATAAATAATTTTTTTTTTTTTATAATCATCTCAACTTCCCCTCCCCACTCCATTCAGCCTCATAACATACAGAAATTGGGGATGCCAAAGTTTCACTGGTTCCGGACAGTTAGGAGCTGTTTTAGGGGATATCTTCTAGGCTCAGAAACCTCTACCGTGGGGTTTATCAAATGAGTAATATGAGAAAAACTTAGGTTAGTGATACCATTTTCGTGAATAATGTTAGCAAATATTCCAACATTTCGAATACCATAACAGTTGGGATGGTGATAATGTACCGGTTAGTAGCTGAGTAGACAAATGCGTCGGATTTTAAAAAAATGTTTCATTAAATTAAAATAAATGCATAATTATTTATCTTTCTTAAATTAACTACATAGGTATATATTATATTACTTAATTACGTACATACATATTATTCTTATCTTATTTTATTACTTATATCACATATCGTATTACTTATATATCTTCTTAATATTAATATTTTACATATTATTCCAATCCTACATATTATTCCTATATTACATGTTACTCATATCTTATATATTATTCCTATCTTACATATTATTCCTATCTTACATATTATACCTATCTTACATATTATTCCTATCTTACATATTAGTCCTATCTTACGTATTATTCCGATCTTTCATTTTATTCTTATCTTACATATTATTCCTATCTTACATATCAGTCCTATCTTACGTATTATTCCTATCTTTCATTTTATTCTTATCTTACATATTATTCCTATCTTACATATCAGTCCTATCTTACGTATTATTCCTATCTTTCATTTTATTCTTATCTTACATATTATTCCTATCTTACATATTAGTCCTATCTTACGTATTATTCCTATCTTACATATTATTCCTATCTTACATACTCGTATTAATAATAATAATTGAATAATTTGTATAGCTCCATTTTTTATGACAAATCATCTTAATGCGCTGTATTATTCCTATCTTACATATTATTCCTATCTTACATACTCGTATTAATAATAATAATTGAATAATTTGTATAGCTCCATTTTTTATGACAAATCATCTTAATGCGCTGTATTATTCCTATCTTACATATTATTCCTATCTTACATATTATTCCTATCTTACATACTCGTATTAATAATAATAATTGAATAATTTGTACAGCTCCATTTTTTATGACAAATCATCTTAATGCGCTGTATTATTCCTATCTTACATATTATTCCTATCTTAAATATTATTCCTATCTTACATACTCGTATTAATAATAATAATTGAATAATTTGTATAGTTCCATTTTTTATGACAAATCATCTTAATGCGCTGTATTATTCCTATCTTACATATTATTCCTAACTTACATATTATTCCTATCTTAAATATTATTCCTATCTTACATACTCGTATTAATAATAATAATTGAATAATTTGTTTAGTTCCATTTTTTATGACAAATCATCTTAATGCGCTGTATTATTCCTATCTTACATATTATTATTTTATAAAATACATTGTTATTTTGCTCACTTATTTTGAGATTGAATAGGTTTTTTCAAATGTTTTTATTCAATTCTCCATCAGAAAGGAGGTTGTATATGTGGCCTGTGTTTCTTTTATCACTTTCAGTCTTATTTGTTATGTTATCTTGTGTAGTGTTCGTGTACTTGTGATGTTTTTATAAATGGTGTGTTCGTGCGTAAAAGCCCATTTTGTATTTTGTGTATTAATAAGGATGCATCATATTCATACAGCGTTCTGACATTCAGCAAGTTCATTTCTTTTTATATTTTTTTTTGTCTGATTTTTAAATAAAAAAGTATTTACAACGTTATTCTGTATTATTTGTAATTTGTTCATGTATGTAATGTGTGCGTTGCCCCATATTTCTATTAGGTAATTTAGGTGGGACTGGATTAAACTAAATTATAGGCACCTCTTTACGTGTGCAGGTAGAAGATGCGCTATTCTACAAAATACTTATATTTATACTCATATTTTGACCTAAAATCCAAAGTTATGTTTGGTATGAAACAGAGCTCGCAGCCGTTCCTCTTAAAGTTATCCATTAAGTGTTGATCAATAACCCAGTTAATTGAATTCCCACCTAGGCTTCGTTGGTTCAATCCTCTGATAGGTAAATCCTCTATCATTTTGTACAAGCCACAATTTCCGCTTTTAGTGATGGCAGTAAGAGATTCTCAAATACTTATTTATTTTATTTATTAATTTATTATTTTAACATTTAAATGATTATATGTACAGAAAGAAAAAAAAGAACATGATACATATTTGGTATGTAAGTGTAACATATATATGATATATATGTATGTATAATAATTTATAAGTGCGTGATACGAAAGAAAAGTTATATAGGTAAAGGTTTTTAATTTGTAGATAATATTTTTTTTAAATAAAAATAGTGGTAGCCTGATCTACGTGATACATAATATAAAAGTTAATAATATAATATAATATGAGAGTATGACATTGTTAAAAAAAATTAATGTGTTTTTATATTTCGGATGATGTAAAAATGTATGAAATTGCATAATACATAATATAGTACATGATACATAAAAATTAAAAATAGGAACAAGTTTTTGGATTACAGATAAGGAAAAATATAATATCAAAAAAATAAATTAAACAATACCTCTTATGCGATGCTCTTAATCGATCTAACGTAAAAATATCATTCAGGTATCTTTTAAACATGGGTAAACTTATATTAAATATGTCTACAGCAGAGGTAAATTTGTTCCCAATTATATGTAGACGAGAAATGGGTGAATGTATTTGGTAGTTAGTCCCAAAATTATTGTTACAGAATAATATATTTTGCCGAGTTTGTCGATGAGGTACTATGAAGTTGATTAGTTTTAGGAGTTCACAACAATCTAATATGGAATAAATAATTTTAAATAAAAAAGTTAAGTTTTTTGTTTTTCTTTTGTTTACGTATGTATTTTGAGTGTATTTAGCAAGAATGTATAGTTTATGTGTTGTATTGGTATGTGTAGTTTGAAGTTAATAAAACGCAAAAATTTACGCTACATGCGTTCAGTATTTTTTTATTTGAATAAGAGAGTTTGGGACCATACTGTTGAATTGTATTCTAATATGCCGCGCACTAACGACAAATATACGATTTTTATAACTTACAGCAAATCAAAGTCTTCAAAGGTTCTAATTATAAATCCCAGTGCCTTCAAACCTTTATTAGTTATTTGTTGTGTGTGATTTACAAAATTTAATCGCGTATCAAACAAACTCCGTGATCCCCAAATTCGTTGACTTTTTATTGTCAGGTTATTCGGATCCTGTTTATGTTAGTCTTTAAATGAAAATACAGAAAGGAAGAAACTATAGTTGCTAATGTCGGATTAGTAAATAACACTGGTTATGTAACCTTAACACTATATTGTAATCTATAACCTTAACACGAGATTTGTTAACTCAAGCGAGAGCCTTTAAATTTTTGGTACCAGTCATAATGACTTTTGTAGGGCTTTACGAAATTGAAATTCTATGTTTATCATTTAGAATGTCTAGAATCATGGGCTCTAATAAAGCAGTGTTCAGGCTTTGACTTGAATGTTCTCTCAAATGTATATTTATTCCCTCTTTTTATCATTGCTTCATTCTTGTATTATGTATGTGCTGTTATTTTTCTGTAACTCTTGTTTATTTCATTTCGTGTTATGTATTTTGTGTAATTGGACATTGGTTTGTAAATAAATTTAAACAGTACTAAAGATGTTAATATGTATGAAACGTGCAAAAGTGAAAGGTTGATAGGATAAGTATAAAAAGTCATGGCTTTATAAATATTTTATGACATGGGTCAAAAAATAGTCGCAAAACTATTTCATGACATGGGTCAAAAAATAGTCGCAACACTGTCTGTAAGTGATACTGAATATGTCAATGGTCAATGCATCATCGTTGAGTAGTTGAGTCTTTCTGCTGATGGTGCATGGCGTATTCTGGTAAGCAAAATTCTCGCTTTCGGGTCATAAAAGAGTGCACGGGATCTCCCACCTGTATACTTGTTAGGAGCTTATAAGTTTACCTCTCTCAACATTGATGGATTAAATAAATGTTCCAATTAAGTTAAAAATAATAAATCTCTTGCCGCTGGCTCGAATCGGTATTGATCAAAAGGTTATTTATCATTCAATCGGCTGACGCATCGCCAATAGCCAGCTTCAATGTCGGTGATACTGTGATTGCTTGCCCCAAAACTATACATTAACTCACTGCAACGTGATATTATTTATTTTTCTCATTATCGATTTTAAACCGCATAAATTTCATTCGTCCGCTAAAAATCCCCCACTGCATCGACTGCTATACATCAAAAGGAGTATTCAAACATCCGAGATATTTCAACTTTAACCCCCGGCCAGCTCCTTAATAAATATTACTTTTTCCTGGGAATATCATGATTTATGACCTCTCCCACACACATGTTTATGTGTGCTTTACTTTAAATGCTACACGGAGTTGAAGTCAAGGAATCAATTTATCTTTTTATGACTTTCAGGGTTGGCCATTTTAAATTATTGATTGTTTAATAAAAGATCTACCGCCATTATTTACCGTTATTTGATAATTAAACGGAGAATAAAATGTTGGATTTACAAACAAATTCTAAAGAAAGATTGTGGGTTATTTCGATACCATGTCATTTTATATTCGTAGCTTCATCAGTTCGTTTTTGTCTAACAGACCAAAACATAAATCTGTAGAAATAGGACTTTACCGTTTTTTTAAAGGGGGCATATGCAACGAAATTATCTCAGTTGTAGTATATCTAAAATGATTGAAATTAATAGTAATTATTATTAAGTAGAATACATTCCAAATGTTTAAAATTAATTTTTGTTGATTAATTTTGAATCATAGACAAAGGACACTGGTTATTGAACAAAAATCCATATATGTAAACACGCTCGGAATGTTGTTTAATTTTGGAGGACTTAATTTAAGACCTCCATTTTAGCAAGCCTTTAAACAATTAAAACAAATGTTTTCTACTTGTATCGTATAAATAAAGGTTTTCTGAGAACTTCTGTATGCAAAACTCAATTTCGTTAAAAATGGTCTTTTGGACAAAAACGAACTGAAGCAACGATTTGTTAAAACATTTAATTAATGGTAACAGTTTATTTTATTTTTATTTGGGAAAACAAACAGTTATATAATATACATTTTATAAATTAAGTTATTACTTTATCGCATTAACCAGTGAAGTTTTCGCTATATAAAAATAAATTAATTAGAATTTGTAAATGATAAAATTTAATGAAAAAAAAACAACATTTTGGTAGTGAAATTGTGAAAGAACATAATTTCAAAAAAATATTCTAATTATAATGAAATACGCAACAGACAGAGGTTAAAATTAAAAATTACAAAGAAAAAAGAAGTGGCTTAGAGGGAAGATTCTACGTGAGTATTTATAAATTTGAAAATAAATTTAAAATATATTCATAGATAACGCTAAATCTAACAATATGAAAAGTATCAACCGTTCAGTTGCTGAGTTTGCATCGCATCTGAGTCCCACCCAGGCTTCGTGAGTTTAATTCTTCGGTTGGCTAAGTCCTCCACCACGACACAAGCAACATCTTCCGCTTACTGTGATGATAGTAGGAGATTTTCAAATATTGTCATGTTATTCATAACTAGGATAAGTTTGTATTGCTTTTTATAAAAATTTTAATTATGTGTTCACAGCAGGAGTGGCGAATTATTACTAGCCTTGCAATTTTATTTTCTGTTATGAATTTTCTAAATTGTCCCGAGGATAAATGAAAAACATCAGCGTCCGAAAAGATGTTGTTGTATTTTGTGCATGTTCTTCTGAAAAAGTTGTGTGTGGTTAATTTTTGAGTGTCAATCGATCAAAAATTTTCACCAATTTTAAAAAACTCGCTGATGTAACTGAATGGTAAAATTCATCGGACTCAAATAGCCACTAACCGGTTTCGCCCCTTTATATGAAAATTTGATTGCCTGCCAAAGATTTTATAAACATCGTAATATTCTTTTCCAGACAATTGGGCGCCTAGTAATATCTATTGACCGTTAAATTAATATTTCAAAACTTCATAGCTCATAGTAGAAATAACGCACTAAGCTGAAAATACATAGATACATTGATTTAGATTCTATGAACATTCAAAACTGTGCAATTTTCATTACGTCACAGCTAACTATTCAAGAGATTTTCTGCTTTATGTTAAAATGGGCATCTCGGGAAGCAAGAAGTGTATCTACAAGTTAGGTCAAAATTTGTAAATGTAATAGCGATAGGTAAATGAAAATTGCCAGTAAAACAAGTACAAAATAAGATTAAAAAAACTATAAGCTTTATGAATGATAACCTTTTTTGTTAGGCCTTTGACAAGAAGATATAGGATTTTCTAAAAAAATCCGCACAAAACATCGTCACATTGGGTACTTAAAATTTTATGAAACTACTTTTTTTTCCCAGCCCTGTTAAACGTCTAGGGCTGCCAATCGCCGGTGACGCGGAGGCGTAAATCATTTTTCAAAGTGTCATCCCGTCACCCGTCACCCGCCGCCCGCCACCCGTCACCCAACACCCACCCCTGGACGCGGACCGTTCCCTGGACGAAGGTGTCAAGGTTCGCGCAGGGCTCGATTATTTAACAAGAATGACATTAATTTTTCATCAAAAATCCACTTTGAACATTTTCACCCGAATTCCATCTACCTCGTCCGCGATGGAAACTGTCATTCTTCGATAAATTATTTCAAGGAAAATGACAATTTTTCTGAGGGTTTTCGAGATTTGACTTGTGACCTTCGCAATCAAATTAAAGTTTGATAGTTGATAAACTATTATGAAATACATAGTTATATAGAAAATTTACTTAATTTAATCCATACATTTATGTAAGGGTCTTTCTCACAGAGGACAGGAAAATGGTTTCTAGAAAATGTACGTAAATTGTTACCGAATTTGAGAAAACACACTTGACGAATTATTTATAATTAAAACTGTATTAGAGGTAATGTTGATATTTGCCAATTATGTTCGTGTGGATATTAGTTATCTAAATAATGCGATTACAATAATAAATAAAGAATTCACAGAACATCTATTAGTGAATAATCACGTCCCAACAACAACGAGTCTAAACCCTTACATATAGAAAGAAATGATCCTAGATTAAATTCACTTTAACAGTTGGAAATTAATAAACGAACGAATGATCCTAATATAATATTAATTAATATTTCAGGAAAAAAATATTCCCCACTTCTCAGTATGTTCACATGACCTAAACAATATAACACATTTAAATATGTCAATAGTAGTCGCGTCATTAAAACATTGCCATTTAATGCGGAGAAAACAGATTTCAAAAGTGGCTTCCACAGGAACGGGCGCCCAATACTAAAAAAACCATAGCGTCAAAAGGTTCGACCATCCGGTCATCCTGTCCTGAAGTTGGTAGGCTTGACGGAAAGAACGACCAAATGGTCGAACCTTTCGACGCCATGGCTTTTAAGTATTGAGCCGACCGCTTTTGTGGAAATGTACCTCACTGAATACAGAATCTATTATCACAATTCTTTTCTTAGTAATAAGTCGTCTCAACGTGAACTAACCACAGTTTTAAATGGTCTTGGTCACAATAATAAAAAAAAAACTAAAATACGTGATATGTAACATGAGATGATCTAGCATTTACAGCAATTTGGCGGGATAAACTTCCTCGTACAATGCATATGGCAGGAAGGCTTGCATTTATAAAAAATAATCGATATGGTGATTGCATAGAGAAATCGTACGTACGCAATCGTCTTCTGTCTTTCATTTTCATACAAAGCGTGTGAGAAGGAAGATTTTTATGCAAGTCTATAGTCGATAATGCACGTACGAACTCTGGGTGGGACTACTATAGTAGTGCTTAAGTGAGGAACAACATATTTTTACGAATTATTTCAATCCTAAGTTACAAATTGCAAATCTTCACCAAATGGATTTGATGGTCTTGAACCAAAAAGCAGTAAACGAAATTAAATAAAGATTTTGTTTATAAAACAAATATATTTGTTCTGAAATTTTCAAAATATGCATTTTTCATAATTTTTAATTTATATTTTAACCTCATAGTTTGTTGCACGAGTATATAATATAATATATAGTTAAATTATTTTTTTTAAAAATTGAATTTAGAGAGACGCTTTTTTACCCTTCTATGTAAAAATTGTTTTTGTTTTTAATTCGTAGAACTCCATTTTTTATGTAATGTAAATCAAATTAAATAATGTTATTGTGACAGCTGTTTCATCAGAACATTATAAAAAATATATGTATTATTGTAAAATATGGTCACATGACGATATTACAGAGGCGTGAATTTCACGTACCAATATTAAGAGGAACGTCTGCGCGATCTGTTTCATACAAAACTTAATTTGGATCAAAAAGTATAGCAACAGGATTAGACTTTGTTTTCAAGAAAATAGAGGTCAATAAGGAAATTGAATTTTCCCGATTTCAGAGGCAACTTTAAAAATTATTTGGGGGGTAATAGTGATTTAAAAAAAACGTTTTACTCCGTCTGCTGTGAAAATACATAAAAATATAAAATAAAAAATAAAAACGTGTTAAAATAAGCATTATGGTGGACTTTAATATTAATGGACTGGATAATTTAAAATAGCGACCGAAAAAACGTTTTTTTTTAAGGATTCGTTTTAGTTATTTTATTTTATGTAATAAAACTTAAATAGCAAATATGACAATTTTAAAAAATTACCATAATCCCGTAAATAATTTTGAAAGTTGACTATAAAATCATGAAAAATTGATTAGGTACTAAAATGGCCTGTAGTTCATAATTTTAAACAAAAATAAATTAAATACTTCTAATCCGTACTAGATATACGCATATAATTTAACAGTACACAACTGCTGATCCTGTACAAATCGCAAGTGCGCCCCACTGTAGAATTTTTCAGCCACCTCTAGTAGGGATCTCCAAAATATCTTTAAAAAACCCTTGAATCTTTACGGAAACGGGCGGTCCTTTTGATAGATTCGCCTATCTTAACAATCTTTGGAGCACAGATGTCAGATGGGAATGCTGTACTTGTTATACCGGTATTTTAATGAAAGATGCTCCCAGGAACTAGCGTCATTGATCCCTTCGGCACAGTCGGGAAACACGCCAAAAGCCCCTCCGACAAAAAAAAAACAAAAACGTGATATTTACTGTACCTTTAGCATTAAATATAAAAATGATCATTCAGTTTGAATGAGTATTTTGGCCTCAAATCCAAAAGTAAATTTTGTATTAAACAGGGCCCGCAGCCATTCCTCTTAAACTGTTAGGATTACACACGAACGAAATTACGCGACGAAATTGCACATGGAGAGAATGACGCCTACTTAAATTGCACCTACTAGAATTACATGATTCGTATTTTTTGTAGTTTTAATATTCGAGTATGGGCAAAATAAATTTTATATCGGAAGAAAAAGGAAGGAAAGAAGAATTTTCGAAAAAAGGCATTATTAAGACTAATATTTATTATTTGAAATAACTGCAAATCGACAAATATTTTGCCAATATTCATTAATCCCTTTCCTTTAATATTTCATGCGATGTTAAAAAAGTCTCTTAGAATTCGGAATCCAAATAGGATCGGTGGTGTTTCCCATAAGTATACAAGATAGATATTTTTATAAATTTTTGGTTTTGTGCAAAATTTAAAATCGATAAAAAGCATGTGTTACATGTACACAACTTAGTAGGTGAAGTTCATGTATTTTAGATGAAGTTCTTGTGTATTTCCATGCGTATGTAATATTGATACGTTAAATTCACGCTTATGTAAATTCGTCCAGACATCATAAAATACATATATGTGTGAAGAGGATTGGTTAAAGTACTGAAATAATAAGAATTTCACAGAATCTGGTAATCCGGGACCCTCTACACATATGTTCGAAGAATCAGCCTCAGGGATAAGAACAATAATTGCACTCGTCCCGATAGCGGAAGATCGCGGCAATCACCTTTTTTCCCTGTAATTTTCTAATACATGTTTCTTATTACTGTTTCATTTTTTAATCTCTCCCGATTCTAAATCGGTCGCTCTATTCTCAGGGTGTTTGGATAAATCTAAAATCAGTTTGAACTCAATTCGTTTATTTATTTATCGGGTCCTCGTAGAATCTAAGCTCCGAGTCCTGAGCTATCCGGGCTGCTGTTAGCAATGCTAAAAGTTCGCAAACTGAGTAGGATAAAGAAGTAGGATTTATCGGAGTCTGGAATTACAATGCCTCGGGGGAGATGGGAACCTGAGACCAGAAGGCTGCCGTTTGTTATACGAAAATGTACGGAGGTGTTGCATTTATTTGCTCGTTAAATATTAAGGGATGAAATTTAAAAAGTCTACAGAAACACCAAAGGAATTTTTATTAATAAATTAATAAGAATTACTTCGTTTACTCCACTGTTTTTGATTTATAAATATCTATATCCTTCTGAGAATGACCCACGTATGAAAGTAAAATACGTTATTAATTGTTTTTTTGTTTAATTCATAGAACTCCATTTTTTTAAAGTATTAATTTAATGTAAATCAAATTTCATTATGTAACTATTAAGTTCTGCGAGTATTATTGTGACAGCTGAGAGTATACCTTGTGAGAGTGGAAGATACTCACAGTATGGCCCTGGTGAAAGACCACCATTCAGAATTAAAATGTTGCTTGAAATGGCTTTAAGCCGTGTTTGGTGACCAGATCTGAATATTCAGGTATTCCCCACCTTCCTCTTCCCCTTCTACTTCCCCTCCCAATACCTTCAGCCTCACAACATTCCCCAATTGGGAATTCCATAGTATCACTGGCTCCAGACGGTTGGGAGCAGTTGGGACTCTTCTGCGGTATTCATATAAAAAAGCTGTTTAATTACAACAATATTGATCGCATAAAATTTTAAAAATTATGTTTAAAAAATAAAATGACACGTGACGAAATTACACAGGTGTGAATTTCACGTACCATTATTAAACTGACAGGATTACATACGAAAGAAATTACACAACGAAAATACATATGAAGAGAGTGACACCTACTTAAATTTATTATTATCTTTATCATTTATGCAGTAATATGTTTTTCGAATTAGCGATACTCGAACGGTGAGCATGGTATTTCAGGAAAACCTTCCCAGCTGGACGTTCAAAACGTTTTTTTAACCATTTACACCTATTATTATTCAATTGAAAAAATCAGTTTATTTATAAAAAAAAGTTCTATTACGCATGACAGCTGTTTCGCCTTCCGAAGGAATTATCAAACTCTGGTGAAGCCACTTGCAGACGCTCTATTTATTTTATTTATATGTCGGAACTTATAATGAAACTCATTAGGATGGCGAAACAGCTGCCACGTATAATAATAATTACCTAGCAGAACTTTTTTTATAAATAAACCGTTTTTTTTCAATTGAATATATATAGTTCATTTTTTTTATTTTATTGATTCTATTTTATTTTATTTTATTTTATTTTATTGTATTTTATTTATTTTATTGTATTTTATTTATTTTATTTATTTTATTTATTTTATTTATTTTATTTATTTTATTTATTTTATTTATTTTATTTATTTTATTTATTTTATTTATTTTATTTATTTTATTTATTTTATTTATTTTATTTATTTTATTTATTTTATTTTATTTATTTTGTTTATTTTATTTATTTTTATTTATTTTATTTTATTTTATTTTATTTTATTTATTTTATTTATTTTATTTATTTTATTTATTTTATTTATTTTATTTATTTTATTTATTTTATTTATTTTATTTATTTTATTTATTTTATTTATTTTATTTATTTTATTTATTTTATTTATTTTATTTATTTTATTTGTTTTATTTGTTTTATTTATTTTATTTATTTTATTTATTTTATTTATTTTATTTATTTTATTTATTTTATTTATTTTATTTATTTTATTTATTTTATTTATTTTATTTTATTTATTTTGTTTATTTTATTTATTTTTATTTATTTTATTTTATTTTATTTTATTTTATTTATTTTATTTATTTTATTTATTTTATT
>JAHDVE020010986.1:0-38011 GCA_022606495.2 Halesus radiatus
TAAGGAGTATTTGAAATGGGTTTTGGTGAAAAATAAGATTCGCACTTTTATGAAGCTACGATGCTTTGCTACAATGCTTCGTCATATTTTAAACATTATCTTACATGCTGATATCATCTTACTCACACTATGTCAAAAAGCTCTTTTCAATTTTATTTTTAATACTGCTTGAAAAGGAATATACATAGTTAGACGGTTAATTTTTTTCTGTAGTTCTAAAAAGCTTTGTCTTTCTTAGTGGCACAGAATGGATACTGAGGACCTGATGTCCTGAACTGCAGCACCTCAAAAATATCATGTTATGAAAAATATTATGCAGTTCGTTTAGTTTTAATTAAATAAAATACTCTGCCCTGTAGTTAATTGCATTACATGCATTAATCTTGAACATTTAATTAACTACATAATGAATTTACATGCAACTTTCTACATTTTTATAAAGACGCATTTAGGCTGAAGTAGGTACCAGATAGTCGATTTCATAAATAATTTGAAGAAATAAAAGGACAACGCTAAATAATTATTAACTACTGCTGTCTTCATAATCCCACCATTTACCCAAATACAAATTTTGGAGAGGATCGGCCACCGGAATTATCGCGATAAATATTTTTTACTGACGCAACTTGCCATAAGAGATATCATTCACGTCAAACGTAATGAAAATTTCGACATTGTTCGAGAAATTGTGCGATGCCTTCGCAGGGAATTAACGTTTTTATACAGACGACCCAGAAAGCCTTCGGCACTCTTACCTGAAATTCACGAGCTTTTTTAAGCTCCCTAATGACCTTTTTTGCTCTCACGACCAAAGAGTGTGGGACCTTACGAGAGCTTAAGCGCAATAAAAGTATCTCATTCTTCAGAGGCCTCTACCGCACAAACATAACAAGTTATGCTTCAGAAGTTATTTTATTTCTTAAACATCTTCATGTAAAACATTGATCCACGGATTTCCTCCTTTACGTGCCCCACTAATGTGATTATAAATGTTCAAATTTCGTAAACGCCTTTTGCATGTTAAACGAAAGTAGGTTTTTCTCTCATGGTTGTAATGATTAGATTCCTGAAGCACCCACCTTTGGCCTTCTATGACAAAATACCCACTCGTAATCATAAATAAACTAAATTAATCGCAGCTGAAAAAGATTTCTGCCCTTTCTGATTGGATGAAAATAAATAAAACTTTCAAATTATCTAACAACTGGCGAACTTTAGCAAAACCCATTAAAACAAAATATAAATTGAAGTCATTAAAAGTGATAATGTTATAAATTTCAAGCCCCTGTTTCGAGAGTTTCACCTCCCGACGTTCATGATGAATGGAAGGATTTCCTCCCTGGCACCTCAACACAAAGAATGTGTTCCACGCTGTCCCAGTAAATCACAAACAAAGGTCACCCTCGCCAGGATCGGATGCCCGCTATGCCACAACGGAATTACATTCTGTTAATTGTATTATTAATAGGGTATCCACGATTGACTACCAACAATGTAATGCTGATAATCATGTTTTACCGATATTCTTGAAACAATGGTTATTTTGCTTTGCGACGATTCTGTATAATGGAGTCGCATTAATTGGCTTACATTACGATGTTGGCTGTAATACCATTGTTGAACTATTATAATAATGTTATCAACTACTACTATCTATGTAGCATATAGAAATAGTTCCCGAATATCTCTGAAACAACTATTTACGTAATTTAAAACGATTTTTTTAAAATTTAATATTTTTATACATTGAACGATTTTTTTTGCATAATATTTATCTCGATGCCAGCCCACAAAGTATTTCACTCTATTTTTTAACGTGGGTTTCACCTCACTTCTCCCCGATTTTATCGAATCACTTACCCGTGGGGTTAACAGGAATTTTCTTCAATTTGCAGTGCCAACATGGTTAGGCGCTTTTCGTATCTTATTTATAAAAACCTTGATGGCCTAGAAATAAAATTTTCTTTTTTAATGGTGAGTTTAATTTTTTTTAAGCTCCGGTTTAAAGAGGCGTGCAAAATACGCGCCATGAAAATTTCTTAAATTTTATTCATCGGTTCCCATTTCACAAAATAATATTTTAGGTTTATCCAAAGGAAATCGACTGAATGACTAATCAAGCTCTATATCTCAAACCCTCTTCATTGTGGTAAGGAACACTTCCTAATCACATCTATAAGCTTTCGAGAATTTTGTCTAGACTTCAAACGAAATATTTTGTAAAGACCTCTCAAAGGAAAAAAAATCTTTTATCTAAGTACCGCCTTCATTATTATGGATTAGTATTTTTAACGACATTATTAAAAGCATCTTTACTTCTATTACAATTATTGAACCATTTTAACTTTTATTATTTTACTGTTTTTTTTTATTGATCGTTTGTATAATAATAATAATAATTTGATGATTTGCATAGCGCCGTTTTTGTGAAAAATCACCTCAAGGACGATGTATAAATATTACTTGCTAGGGTTTATCTTATTTTGTACAAACAGCCACAGAAACATTCTTACCTGGCAGTTAATTCCAGATTAACGGCCTCCATGGTCGAGGGGTAAGGCTCTCGACTACGAAATCGGAGGTCGCGGGTTCAAATCCCGGCGTGCGCAAATAAATTTTATTTAATTAATTTGTGTTGTTTCACAATTAATTAATTTAAAAATAATATAAGGTATATTTGCCCATATTCCAGAGTGGAAGATACTCTCAGTATTGCCCTGGTGAAAGACCACCATTCAGAATTGAAGCGTTGCTTGAAATGGCTTTTAGCCGTGTTTGGTGACCAGATCTGAATAGCCAGGTATTTCCCCACCTCCCTCTTACCCTTCTCCTTCCCCTCCCCAATACCTTCAGCCTCACAACATTCCCCAATTGGGAATGCCATAGTCCCACTGGCTCCAGACGGTTGGGAGCAGTTGAGACTCTTGTGCGGTATTAATATTAAAACAAAAAAAATGATCAACAATATTGAAATTTATGAAAGTAGAAAGCTTTAATTTATTCTTGATAAATCTGAGGTATTTTTCGGGTTATATTTATCAGTTGCGTGGATTGCTTTATCACTAAAGGTAGGTGTGTAATTTTTCAAGTACGATTTTGAAATATTATTAATTAATTTTTTTTTAAATCTATTATCATTCCACGCTGATTGTTGGGGCCAATTGAATATATGAGAGTAGAAATTTATTACCAAATTCGTGTAAAAAACTGCACGTCACTATTCATCATCCCCAGTCATCAACATTAAATTGTCCATTGAATTTTACGATGTGAAAATAAAACGAATTATTATAGCAATGAAGTCAATATATTGGAGGAACATTGTGTCAATTTTAAATTCATAATTCTTAGTAGATGAAAATCATAAGTATAATAGTATTTTTTGCAGATTTACAGGTAGGTTTTTTTAGTTTTGAGAATCCAAATTTTCAAATAAAATACTCAAAAATATAAAAATGCCCAATAACTAAATATCTGCATAGTAAATATATTTGAACCTATCTGAATAATACACAGGCTTTGACAATCAACTCTCTGACAATCAAAGAACTCAAATATTTTTTTCTAATTAAATTTATTCACCTCATTAAAATTAGATCATTTTTATATTATATATGATGTTACGTAACAAGATCAACTACAACATAATAATAGAAGCTAGACGTAAAAGAGAAGTTGCTGGAACCTTCTCGAAAATTGCGAGGAGTGATCCTTATATCTGACACAAGGGCGACATTTGCGTTGCAAGTAGCCTACGTGACTCAACACACGAGGGTCGGCCGGCACGTGGGCGATCATTGCCAGCTTAGCTCACTCATATCCCGGCTTCCAAGCAATAAGGTTGATACGACGTGCCCTTGGGCGCGCGGCCACCCACTGCGTAGTTTTTGGCGAATGAATACTGCACTAGAGTCCCAACTGCTCCCAACCGTCTGGAGCCAGGAGACTATGGCATCGCCAATTTGGGAATGTTGTGAGGCTGAAGGTATTGGGGAGGGGAAGGAAGGAAGAGGAAGGTGGGAAATACCTGGCTATTCAGATCTGGTCACCAAACACGGCTAAAAGCCATTTCAAGCAACGCTTCAATTCTGATTGGTGGTCTTTCACCAAGGCGATACTGAGAGTATCTTCCACTCTAGAACGTGCACAAATATACCATATATTATTTTAAAATGAATTAATTGTGTAACAACACAAATTAATTAAATAAAATTTACTTGCGCACGCCGGGATTTGAACCCGCGACCTTCGGAGTCGAGAGCCTTACCCCTCGACCATTGAGGCCGTCGAATTAATAAATTAATTCACCCTCTTGTATTGTGCTGTTAATAGCTGTGCCTTTCGAATAACATGTCCGGTTGGAGATCTATCAGAGAGAGATTATCAGGAATCAGATTAGGTACTCCCCTTTGTTGTGAATACCGTATGTAATGTACCTGCCCATGTTTTGCCTTAAATAAACCTTGACTAGAAATCGCACATCTCTCATTGAGTAGCTAGTTACCTATTCCGACCATAAGGCTGCGGCCGACCATACGATTTTTGAGATAAGAGATGAGATGCTTTACCAGCTGAGCTAACCACGGTGGAACCCGAGATCAGTCCTGCTTCTGGCCTCGAGGTGAGTTAAACTGCCTTCTTTTCACCAGCACTCTTCTCCCCTTTCTTACCTTGTTACACTGTTGACTCCATCTTTTCTCCCTTGTAACACTGGCGGCCAACTTGTCTCCTCCTTCCTTACACTGTCTAATCCTTCTCCCCTTTTCTCCATTGTTACAATGAATAAAGATTCTTAGCTCGAGTACTAAAAATTTCTGGAAGAAAATAAACCAATTCGGCAGAAGGTTTAAAAAATTAACAACCTTATTTCATTTGATGCTAAAAGCTTTCGAAGAACTTCCCACTTAAATGTCCGCTGGCTTTAATTAAATTATTGGAGATTCAGTTGATAGCTTAAGCTTTTTTATTTGTTTAGTAAGTGTATTTTGACAAATAATATCTCATGTATTCATAAAAAAGTATATAAAATCTTGTTTAAGGCATAATTCAAAGAAGTTAAACATTGGATTCAATAGTCAAGATCGATATTTTGGGCTTTCTTGAAGTTGTATATTTTCGTGAGACTTAGTGAACAGTTTGTTTGTCGAATTCAATTACTGCTTCTAATTTACATTCAAGTATTATCTTTACAAATTAAGAGAATTGTTTTTTTATCAGATACTTAGCTTAGATGCTTTTAAGTATCTCCTTTCTAAAGTTTAGCGTTTCGTCCGAAAAATGATTTCTGACGTTATTCTATCGAGTGATCGAAGTCTGGTGTTTATTTTCTTTTTCAATCAAACAAATGGGTTCACGCAAGAATTCAATTAAGGAATATCTTGAAAAGAGATGAAGTTACTTTAAAAAACGAGTATTTTTCTTTAGGAATCTAGACATTGATTGAATGTTTTTAAAAACCTTCTCGACGAAAAATTTGAGGGAATTGACGTGATTTTTTTATTTCTTTTTATTTAATGTAATCAAATTTAATAATTTTTTTTTTTATTTATTTTAAATTTTTTTTAAACACGCATTATTAAACCATAAAATCTATGAAAGCTTTGACTGCCCAACTGGTAACTAATCCCGTTTTAGGGCAGCCAAATTGACAGGTTTAGGTCATATTAAGTGCCATTATACAAAACAGAATGGAAAATGTTAGTATTAACAGAGTATGGCAATACGATACATCTAGAAAAAAAAGTACTTATTAAGTATAAATAGTACAGAACAAAACAAATTAATTAAATTTCGTTCAGCAAGTACAAAAAGCAACTTTAGCAAAATCTTTACGACCACATGTTTGTCCCTTTTCCATTCCTTGATTAGGGATTTCAATCCAGTTAAGATCCATAAGACAGTTAATAATTGGATGATTTGTATAGCGCCGTTTTTGTGAAAAATCACCTCAAGGGCGCTTGGTGGCAAGTTAAGTCATCATATTTCCCCTTATCTCCACCTTTCTCTCCCCCTTCTCCTTCCCCTCCCCAATACCTTCAGCCTCACAACGTTCCCCAATTGGGAATGCCATAGTCTCACTGGCTCCAGACGGTTGGGAGCAGTTAGGGACTCTTGTGCGGTAGACATATAAAAAAAAAAAATATATCGAGCAATGAGATGGTATTAGTAATAAAGCCAAAGCGCCACTAATGTATATTTTTTAATTATAAAGAAATAAATTAAAGAATTAACTAAGTCAGTCAGCATGTGTTCGCTTTTAACTCTCCCTAGACCAAGAAGCCAATCAAAGATCAATTTGCGAAGAAAAATTGCACTTTTCGATTTCCATGTATCGGGAATGATGTTGAACATTTTTGGACCTAAGTATGAACATTTTCTTTGAGCAAGGGATGTCATGATGGTAAGTGGAAGTATTGCATTACTTGTGGAATGGCGGGAGTCGTAATAGTGGTCTATGGATGGGTAGTGGTGACGTTGATAATGATAATTTCTCTTATGTATAATTGTCTTACATCGAGAACACATATCTCTTCAAATAATACGTCACATGGGTACCTAAAAGGTTTTTTAAGTATAGCAATGGAAAACGGATATAGTATAGCCTTATGCATAAAAAAATAAAAACAGCTTCAGTGGGCTAAAATCCCCTACATCTACAAAAATATCTAGACTAACAAATAACGACAAACATGGAACAGCATTCTTTGATTTAATTTATTTAGATAATACATTGACTAATAATAAAGACAGAAGAGAAAAGAATTGTTCTAATAATTTCCGTCATATTATGTCCAGCAAACTGGTAGAGCTTTCAAAACCCGCATAAAAGAACACTTCACCAATTAGGTTAATGATACAGGTGAATTGTCAAATGCTGCGGCACTCTTATTAGATAAGCAACACTCCTTTGAAAATATATAGGCTATAATTAACTGAAATAATCCGCCTAACCAAAAAAGGAGATCACAATTTTATAACGGATACATAATTAGAATCATATACCAAATCCCCGCTCTTATATTCATTATAATAATATCACCTGTTCCAATGAAAAATATGTATTTTCTCAATTCAAAATCACTTTTAACAATGTCATATAATTCAGCGTATTAGATACACATCATTTAAACTCTAACGCAATGCAAATAGCAAATAAAAATTTCATGAACCATGGATTTAATAGTAGGTACTAGACACCGGCCAAGTCAATGATACAATTGTAATTGGATGATAACAGAATAAAGCTATTCCTTAAATGTGTATCACTAAAATACTTGGAAATTCAGTTGTGAAACACGGCATTGCAACTAAGATAGAAAACCCAATAGTAAACTGATAATAAATTCATAATTTACCAACCTTTCAATATGAAATACATTGTAAATTCACCCTATTAAAAACACATTTTTATTTGAATTTAAATCAAATAGTGATATTAAGTTATAATATTAATGGAAACAAAATATCTTAAACACAGTAGTATGTAAAATCAGGATACAGCAATACTCATTAATAAAAATAATACAAAATCATAGTTTTCCACCCCTGATACCCAAAAAACCGTTGTCCATATACCGTAGTTTATGAAACATTTGTACCAGTCTGAAGGTGGCCGTGATAGGCTGGTACCGATCAGGTAAAAAATAAATAAGAAAACTGGAAAAAAGTTTTGATTGTTTTAATAAATCATTATGATGAAATTCCACTACGAAAAATTTCAAAAATTCAAATGTTAAAACATTCTATTATTATATCGTTGACGAATAAACAAATCCACCCAAATTAAAAATCTAGAATATGAGGAACTGTTCAGGATTTTATAATTGTGAGAGATTTTCAAAAATTAATATTACTCGAGGGTATCAGATACACGTTTATTATAGAACAAAATGAATTCCCAGGAAAGGAAACTGAGACAAGTGATGGAGATGGGCAGAATTTCGTACAAAATGCGATGCCTTTTCGAAGCTGTTAGCTACATACATAAAAAGACTAAACCTATTTTCAATCTGACTTTTTTTAATAACAACAGCTGATTTGATTATTATAAGTAATTTTTATACGGTGAGAATTTGAAGTTGTATGTTATTATTTTTGCCTCAAATATCCAAACTGAGACAGATGCCGACTTGAAAGTTCCGGCCCGGCTGCAATGTTCAGATGTAAAATAAATAAATATATTTTAACATCCTCGGCGGCCTTTCTAGTTGGGGTGGGTTGATTGCCTATCGATCAGCTATCGCCTAAGCGCACAGACATAATATTGATAAGAAAATGGGGCGCTGCTTACTAATATTTATGTTGACAACGATTTTTTTTAAAGAAAGACAATCATTCCCAGGATACGAATAATCTGACAGTATTTTAAAATCTCCAACTACCATCACATTAAGCGGAAAATACTACGCCATGAACCTAACAAAAATATTTTGATAGTTCTCGTAATATATTGTAGGTTGGTTTACTTTTATCATAAGCAAACACATTTATTTCACCTTTAAATTATTAATATTACCAGAGTGGAATTATTACGCCCTGGTGAAAGACCACCATTCAGAATTGAAATGTTGCTAGAAATGGGTTTTAGCCATGTTTGGTGACCCGATCTGAATAGCCAGGTATTTCTCCACCTTCCTCCCCCCCTTCTTCTTTCCCTCCCCAATACTTTCAGCCTCACAAAATTCCCAATTGGGGATGCCATAGTCTCACTGGCTCCAGACGGTTGGGAGCAGTTGGGACTCTTGTGCGGTATTCATATAAAAAAAAATAGACCTTCAATATTTTTTTTCACACCTTATGATACTTTTAGAAATATGACGACTTTAGTCATAAATATTATGCTTCTCTTAATATTATTATGGTAATAATCGGTATCAGTAAAAAACAAATTGTATTTCATGACAAGTGATAAAGTCTTAACATGGCATATAAGGAAGCCTCTCATTTTAAAGGTAAGGGCTTACCCTCGAGAATCCTATCATCGACATAAAAAATGTCCCAATGGTAATTCTAAAGAATAAGAAAATTTTCTTTTCCCGCAAGCCAAACGTTTGCCCAATTCTGTTTTGAGTAAGTAACCATTATTTGTTATCTGGGAAAGACAGACAAAAAGGCCTTCTTTTGTCCTACTCTCGATTTCAGGCTCCTTTCTGTATTCATTATGATAATAAACGTAACAGTGAATGCTTTTTAGAGTGAACCTTTTTGCCTAAACTGTTCAAATTAGCTTGGAAAAATCTGAAAATAAGTAGATACGTTTACAAACAAAATGATATCTCACTAAAATACTTTGCGCTATGCACAAAAATCTTGTCTTAAGTTTTTAAGAACTTTAGTTTATCAATTAATAAACATATTTTAGTTTAGTATTCTATGTTTGAAAAGGGGAATTCGTGTCAGCTTCCTTATTTTAACTTATTATGCCATAAAAACGTATTATTACGGGGAGAAGTAACGCTCACGATCTTTGCATGTATTTTATCAGTCTTCCTCATGACAGCAATTAAACTTTTTTAAATAAATAATCTTTATCTGACAACGTCACGAATACGTGAAGATAAATAATACCCATGAAAAAAATTTCATTACTTTTGCAATATTTGTTTGAAATCTCGAGTTTGCAAAAGGTACATACCACATCTGCCGAAAACCACAATATCATTTTCCAGATCAAGCTTCATAATAACGACAGAAAAATACGTATTTCTATTTGATTTCCCGGGGCGACTAAGTGTACAGTGTTTGTACATGTGTGGGTACTGAAAATGAAACTGTTGTGGATGTTGGATAATTGTTTTTTCTCAAAGTTCCGTCCAAGTATTTTCATTTTCCCACCAATTAAAAATATTTATCCACAACGACAAATGTAAATACGGCTCGTATTTAAAATCTCTGGATTTTGCGGTGTTTTTTCGGCGTTTTGCTTCGCAGCAGGGGACGGACTGGAAGCATTTTGTATTAATGCGGAATTCGTTGGAAATTAATACCGCCTTATAAAATATTATCATTTTCTCTCCATTTTACACTCCAGTGGCTAAGTAACACTTGCCATTAAACTCGAAATATTAAGAGGAACGGCTGCGCTGCCTGTTTCATAAATACTTAATTTTTGATTTGAGGCCAAAATACCCATCCAAACTGAATGATATATAATAATTTTTTTTTATTAAAGGTTTAGTAAATATATAGTAAGTACGAAAAATATTTTATTTATTTCTGTTTTAATTTATGAAGTACCAAGGCCGTGAAAAAAAAAACATAATTTTACAGGTAACTTAGAAATTTATTTGCTGGTTTATTGTATTTTTTTTTTTTAATTTTCATATTTGCTATATAAACATGATTACGTAAATAAAAATATAAAAACCAAAAAAAACTTTGGGGTAAAACTTTTTTTTATATCATCGTTAGCCCCCAAATAATTGTAAAAGTTATCTCTACAATCGATGAAAATAAATTCCTTTAATGGTCTATATTTCACAATGTAAAACAAAAATAAATAAATTACTTCTCATCCATACTAGATATTTACTTTAATTGAAAAACAAAGATCATTAGCTTTAGGTGGGTATTTTGGCCTCAAATCCAAAATTATTTTTTGTATGAAACAGGCCGCGCAGCCGTTCCTCTTAACACAAATTCAATTTTTCCATTACGCACTTAAGTAATATTAATTCCTCGTTGTTAGTTTAGATATCTGTGTGTTTGTTTGGGAGGATTAAAAAATTCGTCTCGAATCTGAAGCGAGTCTTAATTAAAAAGAATAAAGCCCTTCCTTATTTCTACATAAAATTATCGTCTTTGATAATTTCCCGTTGCATAATAAAAAAGTGGATAGAAGAAAGGGTTCATTTTATTTATTTTCAAGAAAAATAATATATTTTATTTGACCGAGAAATTAGCATTCGTTAGAAAACGTGTTTCCTTCTTTTATATCTGAACTAACTCAAGATGAAAGGGTAGAATCGTGGCTTCCTTTTCCCCCGGACGGGAAAACGTGATTTTATCGAGATTTTTGCTTTGTATTTTTCTTATCATTTGAATGGATAAATAGCACTTCTTATAAGATTAGTACAGGAAATTGCTTATTCTTTAAACATTTTCAAAGCAAGATTCATTTTCATAACTTCCTTTTATAGCGCTACCTTCCTTTCTTGTCCTATTTTCTTACCTTTGTATTGTGCAAATTGTTTGCGGAAAAATTGATTTTATGCTAAATCCAAGGATTTTGTTAAAACAAAAGTTTTCGGGAAGCGCTAACCGGAGAACCAACCAAAGTTAAATATTCACGAGTAGAATATCTCCCAGCTCTCTTAGATTTCCTTCAGTTCATTTATGTGTTTCTTATCCGTTAGAGTGTACCAAACTTGTTATTTTTGAGTCAGTCCACCACATGGAACCACTTGTGGTTGAAATGTCGTCAAAGTACCTTATTATTGTGGGTGCCTTTATTTTTATCCTTTTAGTTTATGGCAAGAAAGGCGTTCTGTTCATTCTAAAGACACAGCCTTTTCATTTCAACTTACTCATATTTTCAACTTAAACTCGAACATTCGATTTATATCTGAATCAATGAATTAAAAAATATTTTTGTATTCGCCACTTTATTAATATACACATATCTACATATTTAAAAAACGATGCTTTCGTCATCGGAAATATAAAGAATACTAAAAAATAATAATGTCAAGTATTATCAAATGATATACATAATTTTTAATTTATTTATCAAAAATGAAGACACAAAGTGAATACCGATCTTTTGAAGAAATTATATATCTCTTAATAATTTAGTTGGTTGTCGTTGTACCTAACCTCTAAACTCTATTTTATAGGGTTTTTTAAAACTGCTGCTTGACTTACAAGTAATATTTCGCATTGTTCTCTTTTAACGAATCCACCATATCAGATTGTCAAACAGATTCCACCTTATCACATTAATACCGAATTTTACATTCCCTACTCACTACCAGCTCACCTGTTGTGCATTCTCGTTGGTCGATACATAGTCAATATTTGTATTGAATCTGTTCCAGCAGACTGATAATGTCCCTTAATATACATTCATGTATCAATAAACACACCTTGATTATGTCTGAGTATGATTGATAGGACTCCCGTGTGCAAGTCCATATCAATTGCTAGTACCAATTTCTATTAATAAATTATCATAATTCATTAGAATAGAGATATTTTTTTAGAGATTTAATTCTGCTCGTATATTTTCGCCTGCAGTTGCCGAGTTTAGTGGAAGTAAATTCCAAATATAGGTAATTAAATGTATTCTGAATAGAGTAACAAACAATTTGAATGAAAAACCGATATTTATGAGTTTTCTTGTGCAATTATATAGGACTGGATAATTATTGTAATGATATGGGGTTGTGGGTACATACAAATAATTTTGGGTTTCATTTCGTCATGAAAACGGATAAATATCGAATGTTTTATTAAAATAAACGATTATTTCTTCAATGGATGTCCAGTTATTTTGTGGCGTAATTGTTATTTTTCGATTGTACCTTTTTTATATAAAAAAAACTTCGATATATTTTAATACTAGAGTTAAGGAGCACCCAATGTGTTTAAGTAATAATAGTTATTCTGAATTTGCCAACCATATTTTGAAACAAATCATTATTTTTAAGGTTTAAAAAATTTGCAAACGAATTCAGCTGGTTTATAAATCGATAAATTTGAAACTTTAGAAACTGTTAAAAGTCAATATTTTTTCACATTAATAACTATACTTAGACTATATTTAATATAAATTTTAATAATAAAAACTTACAATAAATTTATTATTTATCATTTTGTAATATTTTTTTCATTTTAAATTAATTTCTTACCTACTTTCATCACTTAAAGTTATTTTTTATTTATGTTTGTATTTTGTCTATTTGGCTTTCGAAACATGTTGATATTTATATATTAAAAACATAGTAATTTTCATTAATTTACTAACAATTATTACTAAATTATTAATAATAATAGTAATTATTAAAGTAAACGATTGAGAATGAAAACCATCGATTAAGAAGTGATTATTCGGTGCATCCAACTAAAACCCTACTAATCTCTTTAAACTTTGATACTATTTAGAATTGCTTTAAAAAATCCGCTTACCTGCCATACTTTGTAGATTTGTGTTGAAAATCCCAAACCAATTCAAAGTACCTGCAATCAGTATAAATTTAATTAGGTATTCGAAATAACTTCTGTTTTTATCCATCTGCCTGAGAACGTTTGATGGTGAACATAATGATCACTCGGACCGAAAACAATATGCCTATAATAATACGATTATACCGGTGAACCGATACTGAACGTCGAAATTCATTCAGTCAGTGGTAACTCGTGTAGAATTCCCTTTGTGAAGTGTACTAACAATGCTTTTGTATTTTGGGAATCAGACATGTTACCGTTCGACAATGAAGATGATTCAAGCATTAATATATAGGACCCACTGCTCTAGAAATTGGTAACAGTTAAGTGAAAAGATGCTTAGTTCAGAAAACAAAGAAATATTCTTGATAAAATACAACATTTCAACTGAAAAGTAAAAAGTGCGTTTGTGTGTGGTACAAAAATACTTGTAAACATTTTTTCAGGGTCAACGCAACTATTTTCAGCTCCCAACGTTACTTCTAGCGTGGGCTATAAAACTTAAAATATCAATGCAGCCGTCAAAATATTGAAATCGGGCAATAAGATGGAAATGTGTTGAAGCTCTAGTCCCAGCCGGGTATTATCTTACCAACATTTTTTCGAGTACTTTCTAAGACTCTCAACTGTCGAATGCAGTGGGACTATTGCATCCTCGATTAGGGTAAGCTGTGAAACTGGTGGTAAGGGGAGGGGAGAGAAATTAAGAAAGAGGAAGGTTAGTAAGTTACGTTAACTCTTTTATGCTACGAAAACGAGAACTTCTGTTTACTAAAACAGGCCAATCAGCAGAACAACTCGATTGCTCAACGATGCTGCATTGACCAGTGACATTTTTAATAACACTTACAGACAAATTTGGCATATTATGATCCATGTCACAAAATAGTTACAAAACTACCCCTTGAATTTTTATGCATTACCTATCAACCTCTCACTTCTGCCATGTTTGATGCAGGTTACCATCTTCAGTAATGTTTAAATCATTCATACACAAATGTTTACTTACTTTACACAATTTGTTATTCCTAAAGCTTACCTATTTATGTATATTTTTTACCATTTCCCATTCATTTTAATGTATTTTAATCTCTATAATATATGAGTGTAGAACTATTTTATGGAAACTATGAAATATTAAAAAATATATAATAATACGAATTTGACTCTTCCTATCTGGTCAATAAATTAAGCACAGCTTTAGGCATTTCGAACAACGTTTTGATTCTGAATTGTGGTCTTTCACATGAGAGATACTGAGTGTATCTACCACTACCATCATTAAATCACATTTCTTTTTACTTGAAATGTACATTCTACCACCAGCAAGCAATATGTTGTATTTCTGTTCTGCCGCCTGGGAATGGATTAGGTCACAAAAGCAGGGCTCCATAAAACGTAGCCCCAACCAAATCCGTTCAGCGCAATAAGGCCCGCAATAAATTATCATCAATATTTTAGTAAATGGGTGGGGATTTAACTACTATTTACCACCCTTATTCCCTCCCAGCTAAACATTAAACTGCATTAACAAATCCTCTCCCCAAGGAACTAGTTCATTAATTTGTAAATTTCAACTAAATGAGATTGAAATAAAAGTCGGACTTAATCGAATTCTGGGATTTGGATAAATATACGATTCAGCTAAAGCATTTTATACACCCATAGATAATAAAAACAAAGGACGATTGAAATGAAAGCGAACCGGCTGTTGTCGAGTTATGACCAAACTGCACGGACTATCAAAGCGGCGGAGCCAATGAAAGCTACGTATGAAGATGCGATTTGCATGCGTAGGTAAACAATGATGGTGACACTTTTGTGTTCGTGGTTTGATACGAGTAATGGTTTATAGCCCATCTCCTTCCTTTCTATTAGCGATGTTATTAAGAACATGGTTTTTAAATAGATATTCAATATTAAAATAAACACAATTATTAATAAAGGAATAATAAAGCAAGTCAGTGTAAGAGAACATAATTTAATATTTTTGAAAATAGGAACATAATTTCCGAAAAGAGTAGATTCGTATGGTTAAACGAAGAAATAACGATTAATATTCATTTTTGATAGTTTCAAAAAAACAAAGAAAACTGTATTAACATTAGGTTTATTGAAAGCTACGAGATATCACTTACTGTTTACCTTTGCGGTAACACCGTCAAGGTAAACATTACTAGACATTATTTCACGATTATTATTAGCTTGCGAAATATATTTTGGTGATCTTTTTATATAACTTAACTGTCACGTCGTTTCACCACAGGGATAGGCAGAGAGGATGGACCATCATACACCCGGTCTTGGCACACACTGTTTTGCTTGTTTTGGTGTATCTGCCCCGGAAGTTTAATATGGTGTGCGTATGTTACGCGGTTTCCATTGGAAATAGGTATCACTCGTGTAAGATGCAACATAAAAAAAACATATAAATTGTTATATATATAAATATATATTTGGGATGTTCATCTGTGATACGTTTCTTCCCCCTACATGAGCCGATATTTCTGTTGGAGTGTTGACCCATACTACGTTTCATTCCCTCACACGAGTCAATGCTTCGGTTGGGGTGTTGAACCGTGTTTCGTTCTTTTTTTCTCCCACATGAACCAATATTTTGATTGGGTTGTTGCACGGTGTTACGCTTCTTTCCTCCACATTAGCCAATGCTTCGATTTGAGTGTTAAGCCGTGTTACGCTTCTTCCCCCTATATGAGCCAATGTTTCGGATAGCCTTGCAATGTCAAGTACCAGGTTAGCTTTCAAGTTTTCTCATATGTATTTGTAAGTGATTTTGTATACCACTAATGCCATCTCATAGCAAAGCCATCTTAGTGTGAATAACAACGGATGCTTCTTGAAAATAGCCTTAAAAGCATTGTACCAAGAATTGTCGAGTAATAGTCAGGGCCTAATTCTCATTAATTTGGTGCTTAAACATTTCAATCGCATTTATAATTAATTAGGCAGGCATGATGGGTGAAGGGTTTTCCCAGAGTACTTAAGGCTTTAATTATTTGAAGAAATTTGTTTCTTAATGGTTCGATGATTAATAATTAAACTGTGTCCTCTCATCCATTTCTTAACCCTTTCGCCTTATGTTTTCTAAAACGTTCGTCTTACGCACAACTTACAATTAAAAGATTTAATTTAGTAAATATTCGGGGTTATTTCAAAACATAACAGCTTTTGATCAAATTTTGAAGTGCCGCAATTAGAGTTGAGGTGACCAACACATAATCGGGATTGTATGTATTGATGCATATGTATGCAATTCCAACACCGTCGTTATTGTGAAGCATTAGTGAGAAATAATCCTTTGTCTTGCTTACGTCTACTGAATATTATCAGCGAGAAAGGAACAAAAAAAATTACTGTAGTAAACTCTGTGTGTTATTTCTAGTAATTATGTTTTTTTTTTCATTTTCACGGAATTATCTTAACTGGTGTCGAATAACAACGGTTGTGATACGTAACAAATGTGACAAATTAATAAAAACCTGATCGCTGATTTGTGACGCATTTTATTTTATTATGTGACGGGTGATCAACCACCTAGACACAAATGAATTGGCTCATAAACCGAATAAGATATATAACTCATTATTATTTCTGAGATCTCCAAAATTATTAATCTTTTCAAACTGAGCCAAATAAGAAATAAAATATAACGTAAGTAAAAGAGAAATATAATGAATAAATTTTGGCACTAAAAATGTTATATTTTTTAATGAATTTACGATGAGGGTTCAAGTTTTGACACTTTTATTCAAGGGAAAGCTGAAAGATATTCATGAGATTCAACAACATATTGACAAGGTTATTCGGAAATATAATAATATTCTTTTTGATTCGTGTCTTGCGGTGTTATCGTGAAGTGTACGGTAAAACTAGTCACGAAGGTAGCCTATCCGCAGTCCTGAGCTTTTTAATCTTATACCTTCACTTGTGGTATGTTAAATTAAAGGAAATGGGTGAGCTTGCAGTACCCCAATATGTAAATCTGTGAGGACTTAAAAACCTCTCACAGTTGTATTGATACTCTCAGGTATACATACTTACCCTGAAGAGTTACCTGTCTCAGACTTACAGCGGCCTTCCACCAATCCGCGGCAAATCAAAGGTACGCTCAAGATATGAGAGGAGTAGACATACATGTAATAGAATCAAGGAGGGTTATAGTTACAAGTGAAATGTAAATAAGTAGGAAAAATGTACAACATGGCTAATAGAGAAGTTAATTAATTATTGTTTACTTAAGCTAGGTGGAAGCTACTTGGCTCTGTAATCTAAGTGTTTAGTTCGGAGATACGTAGAAGCTTACATGATGCAAAGAAAGTGCATCGCCCAACCTCATCGGCTAACAATACTGGAGACATGGTGAACGGCAAGAACGATAATTGGAGACTTTGGTCTAAGGCTAATGCTAACGAGTGCAGACCATGCATGTGGCAAGCGGGTTCTCCTAATCGGCGATCTGAATATAACGAACGCTCCAGTTACCCAAGGCAGCGGGACGCTTATCCACTTCTAGGACTGCAACGGCAGTTCTTGACTCTTTTCTCTTTTACGTGTGACCGCTTGTCACGAAGTCCAAAACTCGACCTTGGCGGGTGACGGGAGTCCTATTTAAACCCGCGGATTAGAATGTGGTGGGGGGAATCTTCCCTTCTTTCGATTTTGGACGTACGCTAATTGCGTGTACGAGTATGTGTGTGTGGATGCGTGTGATTAACACTCCTCTTAACTTGTATTCCTGCCAATGGCCGGAAAAGGTTGATAGTGTGAGTGCACGTTCCTTAGGGAGTTCTCTCTGCTGCAAATATTATAGACGTTTATTTGTATTTGTGAGTTATTACCAAATAAGGTAATGTTGATAAATCTTGAACCCTATTGGTCGAAATACAATGGCGTTAATTCACACGAGCTAAGTTCGCGTGATATTTATTCGATTGGCAACGGTAGTCAACAGTATCTCCGTTTATGAACGTCTCACAACAGGTAACAATATTATGTGACCTCGACTTACAATGACACTAAAAACCCAAAATATACCTAGTGTAAATTGAATATATAACTAAGCAAACGTTACTTAATTAATTGAGTCCGAAATTTGAAAATGTTGGTTTTCTATTCTACTAAGTAGCGAACTTCTATACAAGTCATTGTTTTTGTGTTTAATTCGTAGAACTCCATTTTTTTAAATTTAATGTAAATCAAATTTAATAATAACATTACTAAATTTGATTTACAATAAATTTAAAAAAACCTCTATGCTAGTCGATTCATTTTCCTGATTTTGTCTATTAATTACTAGATTTACCACTAACGTGATCGGATATTAATCTCCTAGGCTAGTCACTACTCTGACCTATCACTGACGGGCGTGTTCAGATATAATATCATAATCCTACACAAGTCTACTAAATGTATCGATTCACCACTAACGTGATCGGATATTAATCTCCTAGGCTAGTCACTACTCTGACCTGTCACAGACGGACGTGTTCAGATATAATATCGTAATCCTACACAAGTCTACTAAATGTATCGATTCACCACTAACGCTTCCAAGTAGTGAGTTTATGCTCTAGCTCACTCACTTGTCTAAATACTGAACTCGTACATCAGATTCTTAACTAACCAGACACACCACTTGAGCGTCCGAATGTCTAATTACTTTAACACATTTCTTCTTACCAACCAGATCCACCGCTAACTTTTTCAGATACTGAACACTTTTTGGCAAAGTTCGCTAAAAAAAACATATAACCAAAAAGTATATATTTCTTGCATAATGTTTCACAAAATATTTTGGTCTACATTTTCAGAATTTATACTACTCTTCAGCTTGAATCATTTGCTTGTGTAAATAATGGTTTGTACATACTCATTTGCATTAATCAAAAACCCCAGTTAAATATTCACTGCCACATGCCCTTTGACCACCACAACCCAAAAATACACGGAAAAACTCCTTCCAATTGATACAAAACGAAACCAATACTACGGCATCTTACATATTCACACCGAGTAGGTCTACAAAATAGACACACGAAGACACTGTAGGCCGATGAAATCACCTAATATAAGTAATATCCCTAGAAACAACAATTTAAACATCAAGAAAGGACACGTACGCCCATCAAGTTAGCGCAGGAAGCACCCTCACTCCAAGGGAATATGGCAACTCGAGGTTGCAAGAGATCCACGCAAAGAAGGAAGCGCCCTTCTTTCGTCGGGTTTGGACCAACCAATACCAATTGACAGGGGCAGTTGGCCGCCGTCTATAAATGCTGCGATGGTCCAACCCCGAAAGTTCCATTCGCGTTAAAGCTGAACCTGATACCAAACGAGTCATAACAGGTCAGTAGTTTAGCCCTCATATTTTATGTCACCCGGTCAGACATTTTTGCAGAGTTTAGACGCCTGGTGCATGATCGATTCTGAGAGTGGAACACCCCCACACAGATCATAAGTTCAAAGTCTGCTCTCTGGTCATGAATAAGTTTAAAACAAGACCTCAGGGTCGTCGCCATCAGAATATGCACAGAGACAGAACTGATCTTTAGTTTTAGGAGCCACCCGAGCTCCTGCAAAAGTACCTCGCAACTTAAACTCTCGCTAACTTGCCACACCGAAGAATCCCTGATGGAGCCTGGAACTGGGACCCCGCCCATCCTCAATACCATCCTCATCTGCGCCAGCAGCCTGATGCCTGAGCACCAGTCTACGCTGTATCGCCCCCCGCCAGAGCCAAGGAGCTGTCGGCTCCTTGCTTCGTCAGACGACAGCCCGTCTCTGTTTTGTAGAAATCAACCTCGTTGCCCTATTATCTTCGATTCAAGTAAACATTTAGATTAAGAAGCCAATAGATTCAAGTTAGTTATTCAATAAGATCTCTTCAATTAGTAGCTATATTCATTGTACGCTCATGGTTCATATTGAACTACATTGTTAATCTGTATAGTGTTACGTAACGAATTCACTACAATTAGGATGTATTCTAGTCTCTCATTCATATGCGAGGATTATTATGGTTCCGGTTCCGGGTTCCGCCACGGGGCTACACTTCCTCTCGTCATCGGCGCCGCTGGGCTCGCCAGATAAAGACCGGCATTGGTATCAATAGGTTGTGTGTAAGCGAGAGAGCATCTTGCTTTTGGCAATGGCCACCTGCACGTGGCTTAGGCATCATTACGCTTACCTCGCATTTGGACTGTAAACTCTTTGTCCTTGTGAGACACCGCTGGACATAGAAATCTAAAACTAATAATGTCAATAACCAGTGTTAAACTCCATGTCACCTATTAAATGATAGCCGCGTCAGTTTGCGTTTCCCCCTGCCTTACGATGAAATAACGTGAATTTCGACGCCATTGACCATGTAAGCTGTATCTAACCCTTTATTAACTGTGCTGACATAATTATTTAACTTCCGTAAACGCCCGATTTAGATCCCGAGAGACAGATATTCAGTACACAATAGTTAGGATGTGTTTTTAGGTTAAATCGATCGTATGTTCTGATGTAAATATAATGTGTTCCCACTCTCAATAAACCCTGTACTGAGAACTGGACTCTTTCATTTGAATGGTATGAGAGCCCCTTGTTTCCCTTGGCCAGACATGAGGCGGAAAGCCGATCCAGGATCCAGAGAGTTGGAGTTAAGTCAGTACTCTACACTACTGAGTTATCCGAGTAGAACTGAGAGTCGGCCGTCCCAACGGCTGGCCTCCTGGTGACCATACATTCCTTTTTCTTAACTCCCCCATCTGGCTCCCACCTGGCTCCTCACACTGGCGCCAACTTGGGGGGCCCTCACACTGGCGCCCCACTTCACAATACCATTATATTCAAGCAATCTTTACTGGGAATTGTCCCGCCATATATATCAATTAAAAAATATAGTTTCAGTAACCACAAATATCTTTTAATATATCAAACATCACATAAATGCTTCAAGAAGCGCAGGTTCCATAACTTGGAAAAGTCTCTTGCTCTCCACTCGATAAGCTAGCCACCCACGAGGTACCACACGATCTAGGTCAAAGGTTCCAGTTCCGGGGTGACTTAGTCCTCTAAACTTTGGGGAGACCGGAGGCGTTTGGCATATCGTTAAAGTCGTAAGTACACTAATTCCGTAACTAACCTGTATCATCACTAACTTAGCCAGTTACGATAATCCTACGCAAATTCTGCACTTCCAACACACTACTGATGCGTTCATACCTATACCGAATTTCTGGAAAGCCCTAATGACTCGTTCTTCAACAATTATTAGACACATGAATATTTTTGATTGACATTCTTGATGGTTTACTTCTTAGCAAAAAAATGGTTCATTCATCATAATATGATCCCATGACTTTGAATACTTCTACTTTGTTGTATTATTCTTATACTTTGACTTATCTTATCAACTCTAGCCTACGTACTTCTACTATTTGTTATTACTTGAAATGGCTTCGGCCTTGTTTGGTGACCAGATCTGTATAACCAGGTACTTTTCCACTTTCCTCTTACCCATCTCTTTCCCCTCTTCGATACCTGCAACCTTACAACACATCCCAATTGGGGATTTCATAGTCTCACTGGTTCCAGACGGTCGGGAGCAGCCGGGACTCCAGTGTGATATCACATAAAAAAATAAAAATAAATTGGTACCATTTATATTGCTATATATATTTTTTTCAACAGTTCTCGTGTAATGTACCTGTGTGTGATCTATATATGTAATCTCTGTAGTATATTGGTGTGCAACTATTTTGTGGAGGCTATAAAAAAAACATAATAATGTCAAATCAAAATCGTAGATAAAATCCTAAATATTCCACATGAATACAGATTTCCAGAGTCAACACAGCGATATAAATGCATGCAAGGGCTTCACGGTTGTAATGGTCTAACCATCATCATTTTCTTTTAATAGAACCCTGGAAAATATTTTTTTTTATATGCATAACTTTCATGCTAGAAAAGCTTAAGGGAGCGACATCTATCGACTTGTGGAGAGTTTGATTACAGTGAATTATAATCCAATAATTTTGATTCATAAAACTCGTTGCAACATAAAACCACGAGATGGCAGTGAGAAGAAGACGTTCCCTCTTATAAATAAACATCACAGGATTGGGTGAAATCAACGAAAAAGTTACCAATCAAACGAGCGTTTTACATAAACAACAATTAGTGGTGACAGGACAAAGGAAATATTAATTATTTATGTGAATCGAAAGGGTTCAGATCAACGGCCTATAAATAAACATTTCACTAGCGGTCGAACAGGACGAGAAGAGGTCGTGAACTTTAAAGGAAACAATGGGAAATGCAGAGATGAATAACCATTGAAAATGGAAGTAGGAAGTAAAAATAATACGCAAAATGTTAATTACAAATAAAAAACTACAAAGTGAGGATTTATCTTGCACGGGGAAAGGTGTGTTTGCATTAGAATTTAGACAGAGAGGCGTGTCATGTAAGGTTAAGCGGAAAAACAACGAATTAGAGAAAATAATTCAGAGAACAATAGCTTCAACAGATGAAAAAGGGAAGAAACAAGAATTATACAGTATGGAAACTTCGGCAAACTTAAGAGGCGATTTAGGCGAGACTAATGTGAAATAGGAGTACAATTTTCTAATTTCAGGAACGTAGATAATTACAAGGGAGTGAAACTAGACTGATTTTAGGTGATAAAAGGTATTAATTGAGTAGATTCGGGACATCAGATATTATGAAAATGTAGATGAGAAATGTATCAATCAATTATAAAATTTAAACTGAAGGAATTCAATAGAAATATTGAGATATATGGACTACTACTTTGAATATAGTTCGATACATTTAGGTAAAATTTTGAGGTTGTCAATGACTAATGTAAACAAGGCGACAAGAATTGTGTATTTAAGCGGCCAGATGAACATGAAACTCGGGTGATAGAGAGGCAAACAAACAATTAAGGTTATACAGGGAAGATAGGAATATTTATTTAAGGAAAAGTAATAAAAAATAATGAGTTTTCGATAAACTCTGATTTATATCGGTTTTTTACAAAAGTAAGGGTTATTACCCATAGTAAACAATAGGCTAATGGGATATTGAGTTAGAGTGAAATGGAAGAAAGGGGAGTGGCCAGGAAAGAAGTGAACGAACTCATATCTACCAGGTTTGGGGTAGGTAAATCGCAGGAAAAAACGCCAATAAATTAATACATAAAATTATTAAAGGTAGTGAAAAATCAATTAAGGATGATATCAATCGACCCGGATGAAAGTATAAGCAGACGACAGGTACATGCAAAAGGTGTAATACAGCTAGACCAGGAAGAAGCAGTGCAACACATTGAAAAATCATTCTGGAAAGGTATATTTATTAACTCAGGCAGGTGAGGTGGGGAAGAAATTATAAAGTGTTTACACCAATATTATGATCAATTGAGAATTGCACGAAAATATGCGTTAATCGAATATTCACATGTTAGATCAGAGAAAAACCATGTTACCATCGGAAAATTCATAAATAAAAAGATATCGCATATAAAGATAACCAGGGACTAAGGGAATTTCTAAAATTGAACGATGTGAAGAAGGCGCTTCTTTAAATAAAATTCAATAATGACATAGTGGCTATAAATACGAGATACCCGAGTTCATAGGCGACCAAAGAATAAGCGATAGATAATATTTTCAGAAAAAAAAACATGAATCGAAATTTCCAATTCTATAATAAGGAACAGCAGGGCGATCTAGAGGAATGAACTAAATTCGATCCTGGCCGGAGTGAGGAAAAGTGATGGATTCAGAGGCGGGCCAGATTTTATCTAAATATTTACATTGAAGAATTACAGTCGAAATTAGTATTACTTACATATAGGTTTACGAGTTAATAGAGAACATAATTTAATGTAGGTATGGAATGGAGTTAAATCCTTTTGATTCTAAGCTAGGTATATAAGGCAATGTAATGAGGGAATATGGGATTAGTCGCGAATACGCCGGGCGAGAAAATATTAAATTACGTGCTGGCCGATTTTAAGTAATTGTTTTGTTTTTGGACTTAGGAAGTTTCATTTGATTTGTTTCTTACAATTAAATAAAGTTTTAAATAAATTCTTTTAAATAGTTGTTGGATTGATTCAACAATAGTTTGATTAAATTCAACAATAGTTTGATAAATATTGAAGTTTCTAAAATTCATTATATTTAAGTTGATACTAAAAATTACTTCTGTGAATTAATTAAAATTGGTGGTTTTAAGTGAAATTATAATAATCGAAAGTGTTTATAAATAAAGTGTTTGAATCGAAGTCTTCTAAAATTCATTATATTTAAGTGAAGTGATATAAAAAAAGTGACCCAGTAAATAAAGTGTTTTGTGTTCGAATTAATATTGTATTAAAATAAATTCTCTTGTTGATCTAATTTTCTCAAACTGTTAGAGCAATGTGATAATAATAATAATTTAATAAATATTGAAAATTTCTAAAATTAATAAAGTTATTTGTTTAAAGATTTTTAAAATTAGCTTCTGTGAATTAATTAAAATTGTTTAAATGAAATGTGATTTAATTCATATTTTATGTTGAACTGAATTTATTACGAGTTTAAGAAAAATTAAATATAATTGCGTTTAAAATAATTTAGTGAAAGTTTAAAAACAGCTGAGTCTTAGTTTCACATAATTCATTTTTAATACTTAGTGTGGGATTAATTTCGTAAAAGAAAAATAATAAAGCTCTAAAATATTACCAAGCGTTCGGTTTACGGATTTAATTAATGGTTAGTAAAGAGAATTACGTGAGTACAAAGAATAAAATAGGAAAATAAAACAACAAAAATTTAAATATTGTTTAATAATATCCGGATTGAGAGAGCATTAAATTTGAAGAAATAGTACAGATCGGTGGATCACGAATTGAAATTGGGAAACACTAGATTGTATTAAGTGAATATTTCTAACTTAGATTAGACATTCCAGGCAGGGAGGTTCAATATTTTCTGAATCTTCATATTGGCGTGTATAACCCGTCTGGAAAAATTATGAATTTGTCGGAATTCAGGTGAGTCAAATTAATATACAAGTTTTCAGGATCCCGGGGAAGGCGAGGATGGAGATATGAATTATATTTCTAATGACTTATAAGTACATGTATTGTATGTGTGTATATGTAAATATGTATATATATATATTTATATTTACTGTTTAATATATAGGTCAATACTATACGACCGTTATCTATCATGAGTGAATGTTTTGTATACTTGATCAAAGCCGTTCTAATCAAATATTTGTGCTAGCTCCATTAAATATTTTACGATAATCCTCTCTTTTCACATTGAATTATAATTAAACGAGTACTAAAGATAATTCAATTGTCTCACTCAATACCAGTACTTGAATTTAAATATTCAGAAATATAATTTTTACATAAATACATCTAGGTATTTATAATAATTTCCGTTAGATACTTACCTGTATAAACCTCTCTTTTCGCATTGAATTATAATTAAACTAGTACTATAGATAATTCAATTGTCTCACTCAATACCAGTACTTGAATTTAAATATTCAGAAATATAATTTTTACATAAATACATCTAGGTATTTATAATAATTTCCGTTAGATACTTACCTGTATAAACCTCTCTTTTCGCATTGAATTATAATTAAACTAGTACTATAGATAATTCAATTGTCTCACTCATTACCAGCACTTGACTTTTAAATATTCAAAAATACCTATTTTTTTCCATAAATACATTTAAGTATTTATAAAAATTTCCGGTAGATACCTACCTGTATAATTGTCTTTATCGAGTAAATTCATAGTCAACAACTTCAGAACATCTTTTATAGGTATTTCACTGTGTAGTGAAATAACTTCGGCTAAAGACTTGGCCTTTACTAAGAGTATGTATGTGTGTATAGGTATATATATAAAGAAAGTGTATAATGTATCTATCAAATCTATATGGCCGTTATTTATTTTATGTTTATTTATATACAATGTTTAATATATATATATATAAAACCATTTATTATATTTATGTATATGTCCTATAAAAACTATTTATTTTATTAGTATATATTTTCCCTAACATATAAATTCGAAAACTAACGTTACTAATATTATCAACATTCCAAACGATTTTTATTAATTCAAAGATCGTTATCATTCTAAAACAAACCAATGAATCCTAATTGTTATGCTTCCTGACGGGGGTCTCTGACACTTAATAACTGTCGCATATCTCAATGACACACATCCTCGACTGTTATTAAAACTAGGTCAACATTCCAAACCACACCCTCTTTTATCGAAGTATGTAGATACGTATGAGTATATATATATATTCGAATTTCAGTACATCTTACGAAGAATAAGTACTTTAACAAACGTCGACATTTAATTGAAAAATAACTATCATCTTTTGCGGTGGACTATCATCTTTTAGAAATCACGTATTTGTAGTTTGCGTACATAAATATTTTTATAGCGCCATTTTCATAGAAAGATTCAATTCAAAGGCGCTCCACACCCGTTCGAACATATTGATGAATTCAACAGAACAAACAAAAACCCACATTACTAGAAATATCAAAATAAGCATAATCATTCGTCGACAATACGTTCCCAAGTTATGTTATAAAATTAATTTTATCTTCGACTTAGGTTTTCAAGGTTCAGGCCTTGCAAATTTTGGGCTTTTTGGAGTCCTACCTTTTCTCCAAACAAAAATCAATCTACAGTTAAATTCAAACTACATGAGATAGCAGGGTCTCATTAAACCAATCTGTCAACCAAACCAAAAAATAATATATCATGTATATTGTATTATCACTTTTACGTATATTCTTATGTAATATGTCTGAATATCTGGCACAGATTCACGACCTGTGTTGGAGATGTCAGATCCACAATTTTCTGGGAAAACTGGAGTATTGTGGATTATAAAAACTCGTATTGTTTACATATATTTATAATTTGTACCTATCGATTGGGCAGAAATAATTGCTGATTTAAGCGTGGTTATCTCTGAACTCTTGATGCGGGGGACGGCCTTTCAACCCGGACTTTGCAAAAATTCGCAAGTATATAATGTTGTTTGACGAGGGGACGGAACCGGTTTGATCTCCTTTAAATGTAACTGTCTGGAGGACGGGAATTCGGAGGGTCTCGGACCCATGGATAAGGAAGGTGCTCTTTCCGTCGCGGTACAGGGGATGACCAATAGCGCACGAACTGAAAATTGAAGAGGTTACGTATACCGTTTGGTCAGGCTGTACGTCTGTGAAGAGAGAGTTACTGACCGGAAACGTGGTCATCTGAGTACTTTAGGGGTTGGTCTGGAGCCGAATTGCAGCAAAACAAACCGTATTCGATCTCTCGTCATAACAAAAGCTGTGTAAACTAAAACCTAATCATGTAATTTTCCCAAATTTAGGAGAGGATGGAGATGGCGCCAAAACAAGTAAAACTGTACCTTTTAACCATGAAATTCATTGAAACTAACCCATGTAGAATAACACTTAGTACGATGAGGAAAGGCGATAATACTGTGATCATTACATTTATGTATACCAAATTTGAAATTGAAACTACGTCGTATTATATAGATCAGGAATAGTGCAATTAGTATAGCCCAGAAGCTAAGTTTTCCCATTAAAACTCACGATAGAAAAAAAAATAGAAAATTTAGGGGTAAAGTTAGGAAAATGCTAGTCTTCCTATAGGAAATTAACGTAGATTGCATAGTAGGATAATAATAGAGAGTTCAGAACATTAAAGTCTAAGATAGGAATGTTAGGAATGCGAATTCTGTCAATGGTATGCGAGAGTCTGCCTACGCTACAAAGAATAGGGGTTACCACAAATAAGGCCTTGTTTTTCCAATAGTCTGAAACAAAAAACAACACAACGTAGACTCCGGAAAAGCTTGGGAAATTGACCACATTGGAGTGCAAAATTTCCGTGAAAATCATGAAAATCGGAAACACTCGAATGTTAGCATAGGGCTAGACGTTACACGCTGGCCAAGGAGGAGAAAAACCTCAAATTGAAAGGAAAACTACAAAGAGTTTTCCAATCACATTAGTTAGGAAAATTTAAGGCAGCAGTAGAGGAGTCATCTTAAATCGGTGGCGCGAACGGTAGTCTATTGCTAAATTAAATCATAAACGAAGGAAGGACGGGCCATCACATCTTTAAAGCCTAGTAGGAGGGGGGGGCCATCTCAGCTGGCGCCGTGTGACCAGGAGTTTGTAGTAATACAAGATAGGTATATTTTCGTATTTGTTGACAGATAACGTATTCAAAATAATTAGAATTAGAAACACCTAACTAAATTTGATGTTAGCCAACCCTCAAATAAAAAAAAAAAATAAATAAAAAAAGAGACTAGAAACGTTCAGACAAAAGTAGTTACGAATTACTAACGAAGCAGTTAACAATACAAAAGAATTAGAAAAATAATAAAATTTACTAAAATTTGATGTTAGTCGACCTTCTATAAGAACTAGAAAATGTTTAGACACAGAGACTTAGGAATTAAAATTGAAATGATTCACAATACAAAGAACCGGAGAGATATATTCAATCCACGAACGTTATTGTACCATTTAAAGTAGACAGACGCAGCGAAGAAAGTCACATTTAACAGAAAATCGTTTAAGTGTTCTATTCACAGAAAATAGACAAATCCCCAGAGACAGAATAAGATTATCGTACAGAAAAAAATCCATTATATTGATAATTTAACAAACAAACACTTCACCAGCAAGCGAGGCAAAGCGATAAACAAACAAAAGATACTCGAAATTATACAGGGTTCCTTCGTTATATCACACTAGAAATGTATAATTAAATTATATGAACATTTCATGCCGTGATATTTACATATTATATGAAATGTTCATATTTGAAAAAACCAACGAACGGGCTGAAGCCATTATTATTGTTTATCGAATTAAGGAATTTACTGATAGGCGAGCGTGATTGATTTATGGTACTTGAGAAACAAAAATATAGATCAGGAATCTCGTTTATGTAAACAACCGTGGCATTGAACCCTTAGAAGAATGCAAGTCTCATAAAAAGTAGGCCATCAATCACATTTTATTACAATGAATGAACGAAAATATAGGTCAGGAATTTTAATGATGTAAATAGTCGATACGTTGAACCTTATGGAATGCAACTCTCATAAAAACTAGGTCAGGTAGGCCCATCATTCATATTTTTTATTACATTGAATGAAGACGAATATAGGTCACTGTGTTACGTAAACAAATACGGGTGGTAATTTGACGAAGCTGGTTTTGGAGAATAGGAAACGATGCGAACATAAAATTACACTGACGAATTGAAAATATTTTGCGAATTAATAGCAGTGCAAAAAATAAAATAAATAAATAAAAATATGTGATAGTGCAAGTGATAAGTGCAAAAGTGATTGATAATAATAAAACCGTCTGATTGCTTTGAAAATAAATAAAATAAATAAATAAAAATATAAATAATTAAATAAAAATAAAAAAAAAAAATAATAAAATAAAAAAATAAAAATTTGAAAAACTATAAGCTAGAGGATAGAACGCTATATTATACGACAGGGAGAAACAGGACTTTGTTAGCTATACCACTTGATTTAACTAGTGAATTGATTAAACTCGTACATCTAGAGATAGGACATGCAGGGGGATTTAAGACTGGTTCGGCGCTAAATGATAGATATTTTTGGCCAGGAATGAGAAAACAGACAAAACAAATGATACGTGGGTGTCATCTTTGTCAAATGGCGAAACGAGAGAATAGACCAACGGTAGGACCGGGTAAGTCAATCATCACTCGAGAGGTCGGAGAGCTAATTATGGCAGATTTGTATGGACCATTACCACGAAGCATTGGCGGAGTACAATTTATTTTCGTAATTCAGGATACATTCAGTAGATTTATTAAATTATTCAAATTAAAAATAGCAAATACTAAGGCCGTATTAAACTGTGTTGAAAAATTTAATAAAACAATAAAAATAGAAGCCATTTTAACAGACAACGGGTCGCAATTTACATCGAAACAGTGGGATCGAACTTTAGAGAGGTTAGGTATAAAAATTTTGCATACATCAGTGCGTAATCCAGGACCCAATATTACTGAGAGAGTAAACAAAGAATTAGGACGTATCTTTCGGATATATTGCAATGAAAAACACACTAGATGGTCGATGTATCTTGACAATATAGAGCAGACATATAATAATACTATACATTGTACAACAGGATTTTCACCAAATGAGATAGCGTTTGGAAAACCACCGAAATATAGTTTAGATAAATACATGAGTAAGAGCGTCATACCTAAAATAGCGATAGATGACATTAGATCAGCTGTACGGAGAAATCTTGTCAGCAGTGCCGCAAAGAGACAACAGTTTTACAACATAAACAAAAGATTAGTGATTTATGAGATCGGCACTTTAGTAAAACTAAAGAAGAATACGCAATCGAACTTATTAAAGAAAGAAATAAAAAAATTCGCATTATTATACGAAGGGCCCTACGTTATCGCTGCAGTACCGTATAGTAATACCTACACACTCGTGGATCCAAAAACGCGGGAGATTAGGGGAGATTATAGTGCCATTCATTTAGCGAGATATTACACGGACGAGAAACCAAAGGGAGTGGAAATTATCGACATGGATTGAGATAGGAAGTTAAATTTTAGGGAAATGCGATGTTCAGTTATACTGTATTTAGAAGATAAGGAAATGTTAGATTAGAGATTGGAAAAAAAAAAAAAAATATTCTTTGTTTAGGTAAGAAAAGTTTTGTTATGTTATATTATCTTGATAAGTTGTCTGGTTGAGATTAAAGTTTTAGGGGTATTCATTGCACCAATTCGCTAGGGATTTTAAAATTATATTGTGTTCGTAATAATTCAACGTTGAGGAAAGGAATTATGATTAGGGACCAAAAGCTTGTGTTGATAATTGTTTAGGGGAGAAATCATGTTCACTTCATATTTTAGGTTATAGGATGTTTTGTGATAATGAATAAGAGATAGACTTAACATGGTATAATAGCATAATCACTTTAAGAAAGCGAGATGAAGGAAAGATTTGATTGAAGCGAAGGTGCGAGGAAGAAATGGGTATATTAAGGATTGTGATTGCGTGACAAGATATGAACTTATAGTTTAATTAATTAAGGATTATTTGAAAACTATTGTATTACTTGTTAAGGCAGATGTGTGTGTGAAAAAAAAAAAAAAAAAAAAAAAAAAAAAAAAAAAAAAAAAAAAACCCGCGGAATCAACACAATCCTTTTAATAAACCATAAAATGAGGGACCTACGTCACATTGGAAGGGGGTCATCTTATCACGCGTGCTTGGGGCGTGATCATTTTTCAAAAAAAAAAAAATTAGTTTTGATAAAGCTTCAGAGAAAGGACTTTCCATCTTACATACCAATAATGGGTGTGGGCTTTAAGAATCACGCGGAAAAGAAAATTGAAAAAAAAAATGGAAATAAACTTATTTTAAAGGTTGTGCTGACGCAGTTAATAATGAAAGACAGGAAAAGAATGACTGGGAATTTATTTATTTTCACAAATAAATAAAATGCTGAACAGTGATAGGGAGCGTTTCGATCAATTTTCTTACGATGGACAGACATGAATAGCGGAAAATCTTTGCAGATGTAACTATGCTCTGAGGGGGGAGATATTCTGTGGAATATGAAACTGTACCGACTTACAGTAGCTTGTCAATTAAGGATAGTTTAGTCATATTTATTTGCTACGGAGGTTGGGAGATGAAAACGGATTATGAAGGGAGGGGGGAGGAATTTTCCCTAGAGATTGTTCCAATTTTAGTTGCTAACCTTAGGAATAGGTTATCCACTATAACCGCAACAAGAGGGGGGCTGTAATGGTCTAACCATCATCATTTTCTTTTAATAGAACCCTGGAAAATATTTTTTTTTATATGCATAACTTTCATGCTAGAAAAGCTTAAGGGAGCGACATCTATCGACTTGTGGAGAGTTTGATTACAGTGAATTATAATCCAATAATTTTGATTCATAAAACTCGTTGCAACATAAAACCACGAGATGGCAGTGAGAAGAAGACGTTCCCTCTTATAAATAAACATCACAGGATTGGGTGAAATCAACGAAAAAGTTACCAATCAAACGAGCGTTCTACATAAACAACAATTAGTGGTGACAGGACAAAGGAAATATTAATTATTTATGTGAATCGAAAGGGTTCAGATCAACGGCCTATAAAGTAAACATTTCACTAGCGGTCGAACAGGACGAGAAGAGGTCGTGAACTTTAAAGGAAACAATGGGAAATGCAGAGATGAATAACCATTGAAAATGGAAGTAGGAAGTAAAAATAATACGCAAAATGTTAATTACAAATAAAAAACTACAAAGTGAGGATTTATCTTGCACGGGGAAAGGTGTGTTTGCATTAGAATTTAGACAGAGAGGCGTGTCATGTAAGGTTAAGCGGAAAAACAACGAATTAGAGAAAATAATTCAGAGAACAATAGCTTCAACAGATGAAAAAGGGAAGAAACAAGAATTATACAGTATGGAAACTTCGGCAAACTTAAGAGGCGATTTAGGCGAGACTAATGTGAAATAGGAGTACAATTTTCTAATTTCAGGAACGTAGATAATTACAAGGGAGTGAAACTAGACTGATTTTAGGTGATAAAAGGTATTAATTGAGTAGATTCGGACATCAGATATTATGAAAATGTAGATGAGAAATGTATCAATCAATTATAAAATTTAAACTGAAGGAATTCAATAGAAATATAGAGATATATGGACTACTACTTTGAATATAGTTCGATACATTTAGGTAAAATTTTGAGGTTGTCAATGACTAATGTAAACAAGGCGACAAGAATTGTGTATTTAAGCGGCCAGATGAACATGAAACTCGGGTGATAGAGAGGCAAACAAACAATTAAGGTTATACAGGGAAGATAGGAATATTTATTTAAGGAAAAGTAATAAAAAATAATGAGTTTTCGATAAACTCTGATTTATATCGGTTTTTTACAAAAGTAAGGGTTATTACCCATAGTAAACAATAGGCTAATGGGATAGTGAGTTTTAGATAGTCAGGGAGGGTGGTTGTTTTTGATTTGATAATGCGAGTGATATAGCGGGTTATAGATAGGCAGATAGGGTAGTTGGGTTTTTAGAAGACGGGAGCGAATGTGGTGGTTTTTTTTTGAGGAAGGAGTCTGTACTAGAGGTTGCATGGTTTTTTGCATGCATAAAAATACGTGATAGTGGTAGTTGTTTTGCGGGTTTTGTGTGTGAAATTAAACAAAAAAATTTGGATATGCACTAAGAAGTAGGGTAAGTTTTTATTAATTTACTAACAAGTACATTAACCCGTTTTCTAACATTTGAAAATCCAATAACGTTGGAGATTAGTCGCGGAATACGTCGGGCGAGAAAAAATTAAATTACGTGCTGGCCGATTTTAAGTAATTGTTTTGTTTTTGGACTTAGGAAGTTTCATTTGATTTGTTTCTTACAATTAAATAAAGTTTTAAATAAATTCTTTTAAATAGTTGTTGGATTGATTCAACAATAGTTTGATTAAATTCAACAATAGTTTGATAAATATTGAAGTTTCAAAAATTCATTATATTTAAGTTGATACTAAAAATTACTTCTGTGAATTAATTAAAATTGGTGGTTTTAAGTGAAATTATAATAATCGAAAGTGTTTATAAATAAAGTGTTTGAATCGAAGTCTTCTAAAATTCATTATATTTAAGTGAAGTGATATAAAGAAGGTGACCCAGTAAATAAAGTGTTTTGTGTTCGAATTAATATTGTATTAAAATAAATTCTCTTGTTGATCTAATTTTCTCAAACTGTTAGAGCAATGTGATAATAATAATAATTTAATAAATATTGAAAATTTCTAAAATTAATAAAGTTATTTGTTTAAAGATTTTTAAAAATTGCTTCTGTGAATTAATTAAAATTGTTTAAATGAAATATGATTTAATTCATATTTTGTGTTGAACTAAATTCATTACGAGTTTAAGAAAAATTAAATATAATTGCGTTTAAAATAATTTAGTGAAAGTTTAAAAACAGCTGAGTCTTAGTTTCACATAATTCATTTTTAATACTTAGTGTGGGATTAATTTCGTAAAAGAAAAATAATAAAGCTCTAAAATATTACCAAGCGTACAAAGAATAAAATAGGAAAATAAAACAACAAAAATTAAATATTATCTAATAATATCCGGATTGAGAGATCATTAAATTTGAAGAAATAGTACAAATCGGTAGATCACGAATTGAAATTAGGAAACACTAGATTGTATTAAGTAAATATTTCTAACTTAGATTAAACATTCCAGGCAGGGAAGTTCAATATTTTCTGAATCTTCATATTGGCGTGTATAACACGTCTGGAAAAATTATGAATTTGTCGGAATTCAGGTGAGTCAAATTAATATACAAGTTTTCAGGATCCCAGGGAAGGCGAGGATGGAGATATGAATTATATTTCTAATGACTTATAAGTACATGTATTGTATGTGTGTATATGTAAATATGTAAATATGTATATATATATATATTTATATTTACTGTTTAATATATAGGTCAATACTATACGACCGTTATCTATCATGAGTGAATGTTTTGTATACTTGATCAAAGCCGTTCTAATCAAATATTTGTGCTAGCTCCATTAAATATTTTACGATAATCCTCTCTTTTCACATTGAATTATAATTAAACGAGTACTAAAGATAATTCAATTGTCTCACTCAATACCAGTACTTGAATTTAAATATTCAGAAATATAATTTTTTACATAAATACATCTAGGTATTTATAATAATTTCCGTTAGATACTTACATGTATAAACCTCTCTTTTCGCATTGAATTATAATTAAACTAGTACTATAGATAATTCAATTGTCTCACTCAATACCAGTACTTGAATTTAAATATTCAGAAATATAATTTTTACATAAATACATCTAGGTATTTATAATAATTTCCGTTAGATACTTACCTGTATAATCCTCTCTTTTCGCATTGAATTATAATTAAACTAGTACTATAGATAATTCAATTGTCTCACTCAATACCAGTACTTGAATTTAAATATTCAGAAATATAATTTTTACATAAATACATCTAGGTATTTATAATAATTTCCGTTAGATACTTACCTGTATAAACCTCTCTTTTCGCATTGAATTATAATTAAACTAGTACTATAGATAATTCAATTGTCTCACTCATTACCAGCACTTGACTTTTTAAATATTCAAAAATACCTATTTTTTTTCCATAAATACATTTAAGTATTTATAAAAATTTCCGGTAGATACCTACCTGTATAATTGTCTTTATCGAGTTAATTCATAGTCAACAACTTCAGAACATCTTTTATAGGTATTTCACTGTGTAGTGAAATAACTTCGGCTAAAGACTTGGCCTTTACTAAGAGTATGTATGTGTGGATAGGTATATATATAAAGAAAGTGTATAATGTATCTATCAAATCTATATGGCCGTTATTTATTTTATGTTTATTTATATACAATGTTTAATATATATATATATAAAACCATTTATTATATTTATGTATATGTCCTATAAAAACTATTTATCTTATTAGTATATATTTTCCCTAACATATAAATTCGAAAACTAACGTTACTAATATTATCAACATTCCAAACGATTTTTATTAATTCAAAGATCGTTATCATTCTAAAACAAACCAATGAATCCTAATTGTTATGCTTCCTGACGGGGGTCTCTGACACTTAATAACTGTCGCATATCTCAATGACACACTTCCTCGACTGTTATTAAAACTAGGTCAACATTCCAAACCACACCCTCTTTTATCGAAGTCTGTAGATACGTATGAGTATATATATATATTCGAATTTCAGTACATCTTACGAAGAATAAGTACTTTAACAAACGTCGACATTTAATTGAAAAATAACTATCATCTTTTGCGGTGGACTATCATCTTTTAGAAATCACGTATTTGTAGTTTGCGTACATAAATATTTTTATAGCGCCATTTTCATAAGAAGATTCAATTCAAAGGCGCTCCACACCCGTTCGAACATATTGATGAATTCAACAGAACAAACAAAAACCCACATTACTAGAAATGTCAAAATAAGCATAATCATTCGTCGACAATACGTTCCCAAGTTATGTTATAAAATTAATTTTATCTTCGACTTAGGTTTTCAAGGTTCAGGCCTTGCAAATTTTGGGCTTTTTTTTGAGTCCTACCTTTTCTCCAAACAAACAAAAATCAATCTACAGTTAAATTCAAACTACATGAGATAGCAGGGTCTCATTAAACCAATCTGTCAACCAAACCAAAAAATAATATATCATGTATATTGTATTATCACTTTTACGTATATTCTTATGTAATATGTCTGAATATCTGGCACAGATTCACGACCTGTGTTGGAGATGTCAGATCCACAATTTTCTAGGAAAACTGGAGTATTGTGGATTATAAAAACTCGTATTGTTTACATATATTTATAATTTGTACCTATCGATTGGGCAGAAATAATTGCTGATTTAAGCGTGGTTATCTCTGAACTTTTGATGCGGGGGACGGCCTTTCAACCCGGACTTTGCAAAAAATTCGCAAGTATATAATGTTGTTTGACGAGGGGACGGAACCGGTTTGATCTCCTTTAAATGTAACTGTCTGGAGGACGGGAATTCGGAGGGTCTCGGACCCATGGATAAGGAAGGTGCTCTTTCAGTCGCGGTACAGGGGATGACCAATAGCGCACGAACTGAAAATTGAAGAGGTTACGTATACCGTTTGGTCAGGCTGTACGTCTGTGTGGGAAGAGTTACTGACCGGAAACGTGGTCATCTGAGTACTTTAGGGGTAGGTCTGGAGCCGAATTGCAGCAAAACAAACCGTATTCGATCCCTCATCATAACAAAAGCTGTGTAAACTAAAACCTAATCATGTAATTTTCCCAAATTTAGGAGAGGATGGAGATGGCGCCAAAACAAGTAAAACTGTACCTTTTAACCATGAAATTCATTGAAACTAACCCATGTAGAATAACACTTAGTACGATGAGGAAAGGCGATAATACTGTGATCATTACATTTATGTATACCAAATTTGAAATTGAAATTACGTCGTATTATATAGATCAGGAATAGTGCAATTAGTATAGCCCAGAAGCTAAGTTTTCCCATTAAAACTCACGATAGAAGAAAAATAGAAAATTTAGGGGTAAAGTTAGGAAAATGCTAGTCTTCCTATAGAAAATTAACGTAGATTGCATAGTAGGATAATAATAGAGAGTTCAGAACATTAAAGTCTAAGATAGGAATGTTAGGAATGCGAATTCTGTCAATGGTATGCGAGAGTCTGCCTACGCTACAAAGAATAGGGGTTACCACAAATAAGGCCTTGTTTTTCCAATAGTCTGAAACAAAAAACAACACAACGTAGACTCCGGAAAAGCTTGGGAAATTGACCACATTGGAGTGCAAAATTTCCGTGAAAATCATGAAAATCGGAAACACTCGAATGTTAGCATAGGGCTAGACGTTACACGCTGGCCAAGGAGGAGAAAAAACCTCAAATTGAAAGGAAAACTACAAAGAGTTTTCCAATCACATTAGTTAGGAAAATTTAAGGCAGCAGTAGAGGAGTCATCTTAAACCGGTGGCGCGAACGGAGGTCTATTGCTAAATTAAATCATAAACGAAGGAAGGACGGGCCATCACATCTTTAAAGCCTAGTAGGAGGGGGGG
>JAHDVE020010988.1:0-41882 GCA_022606495.2 Halesus radiatus
AATGTTTGTCTCTCTGTCTCTCCTCGATTTTCTCGAAAATTACTCGACCGATTTCGCTGGAAATAGCACCTTATTCTTGTTAGTGCCGGGAAGGTTTAGAGAGTAGTTTGAATGATATCCAATATGTAAAACTGTTGCTATAACGTTTTTAAATTAGTGTGAAAAACATTGAACCCGCCATATTGTATTGAAGTTAGCCCATAGATATACCACTCTGGTTAGTAACAGATTACATATTCAAAAGAAGAAGGTTTGTTTGGGTAGAATATTTTCAAAATGGAAAACAGAAGTAGATACCTACTAAAGAACTTTATTATTTAGATATATTTAAAAAATATAAATGTTTAGAATGAAATGAAATTTTCAAATGAATGTTTCTTTGTTTAGAGTTAGTAATAGTCGTCACAAGGCATTATTACGGTTTCTGATAAATTAAAAATAAATTGGAGGTTCAAAACGAAGCGTTTGTTTAATTTAATAATAATAATAATAAAAAAACATGTTGTTGCCATTTCTGTGTATTTTTATTATAAAAGATATTTTATGAAACAGCGCCCTTGAGGTGATTTTTTACAAAACGGCGCTATACAAATCATCCAATTATTATTATTGTTATGAAGAGTGTAATTTTTAATATGATCTCGCCTTATACATCGTAAAGGAGTGAACATGGACCTTGAAGAGACCCATTCTGTAGGAGGGAGGAAACACAGAGGCTGACAAATTGTTCCACATCCAGTTCCAGTTGGTTGACCCGAAAAAAGAGTAGTAGAAACGACCCGTTCCCATGTGATAAATTTCTACTTTGTACAAATGTTGGGCGCGCGTTTGGGGTGTTTCCCGACTATGCACCGGTGCCGAATGGATCAGTGAAAGTATTTCCGCAGAGCATCTTCCGTTGAAATACCGGTAGAACAGGGATAGCATTCCCACCTGACGTGCTCTAAAGATTGCAATCCGTTTGTTAAGATAGGGGAATCTATACTTTTTTCTACCATCACAGTAAGGGGAAGATGTTGCTTGTGTCGTGACGGAGGACTTATCCCGCCGAGGAATCTAACTCACGACGCCTGGGTGGGACCCAAACCCGATGCCAACTCAGCCACTGACCGGTCTGATTGATTCACTGATATAGGTGTATACGAGTATACATACTTCATGCAATTCACGTCAAGAGTTGGTAACACATACTAACAGAAGATGTATGTGTTGATGTAAAAATGTGAATGAAGCATCAGAAGAGCTGTGTGGCGGTTCATCCTCTCTGCCCACCCCTGCGTTGAAATGGCGCGATGGTTACTTAGTTTGTTATTCTTGTAACCAAGTATTTTATACAATCTAACATTGCTAACACTGCCCAATCCAATCCAACCATTATTAAACATTATTTATGACCCATAATATCGCGAGAGGTAAATATTAAAATAAATCACATTATAATTAGCGTGACGCATTTCGCAAATTATTTGTAACAGAGACGTGAATTCTCGTTTATTTCAAATGACTCTTGACTTTGGTACATAAACAACAACCATTGGTTGATGATATCAAATAAATTAACGACCCGTGAAATAGCTGATTCCATGATAAATCAACACACGTAGAATCGCTACACTTTTTTTAAGTGATAGAAAGTCGTTAAAAGGACGAGAAAAAAATAGCTAGAAAATAATCTAACATTATTGCGTTTTGTATAGCTTTACGCTATTTTACTCTTTCTTACACTGTCTATTGAACAAATGTGATGGTCTCCTCGATTGTATATCTACTTGATAGCTGCGGGTAACTTTAAAATTATTTAAGTGTTTCTATTATATTAAGTTTATCCTCACTGTAACAAAACTGTACAGATTTTGTGTATAGTTTATTTTATTTTTTATCAATCTTTTTTTTTTTAATTTAAAAAAAAAAAGTTTGTTAGGTTAGGTTTTTTTTTTCGTACTTATGACTTTATATCACTTTTAAAAAGTCTACCGATTCTAATCGACCGTATTGTGAATTGTGACTATAATGATCAGTTACTTCACTACTTTTCCTATATTTAGGTTTATACTAACTGTATTTTAGTGCTTTTATATCAGCAAGGCAGGGAAGATAGTCTCAATATCGGCTAGTAAAAGAACACCTTTCAGAATCAATATGGCATTGTGTTGGGTTTTGAAATGAGAATATGGTTGGTTCCTACCGTGATGTTAATTATCCAGTTCCTAACCATCACTACATGGTTTGAAACTATTTGAAAAATCGAACAGAAGAAAGTGCAAATTCGAGTACTTTTGTAATGACCAAGAAGAAAATAAATGGATTGTCATCGAAGCTTACGTGGTAATAAGGAACTCCAGTCCATTTTTTTCGTTCAAAACGTTCAAACTTAAATACCAGTATATTTCGTTTTTTTTTCTAAAGTTAGTTTACCCTACATAATTTTATATTCTATTCATAGTAAACCATTACTAAACATAAGTATTAAAATAATGTACCTTTTTAGAAACATTAACTCAAAGAATAATAATATTATTGAGCATTAATATTATCATAATATCCGTATTGGTTTGCTCATGAATACTCTAATTTATTTCACTAATAATAGTTTTTGTTTATATTGAACAACAATTATTGAGCTTAAAGTCACCCAAATTAAGTTAAAATTTCGCCAATACTAAAAAAAATACATATTTAAATTACAAAACAAAAGAAAAATAAAAATGTCCATACTAATCTAAAAACAGAATGCGCACATGACGTCAAATGTTCTAAGTGCAATGGTACCAACATAACAAGGTGTTTTGATGAGATGATTTTTTTTTCACTTTTAAATAACGATTTATAAATTCTACGTATAATTATATATAATAAAAGGCTGATGTAAGCGTAATGAGTAAGATTAAAAAAGGGACGCTTAGATGGTTTGGACATGTGGAGCGAATGAACGAAGAAAGGAGTGTAAGAAGAATTTTTAACGCGAATGTGAATGGAAGAAGAAGCCGGGGACGCCCGAGGAAGACATGGCACGATCAAGTGAATCAAATACTTGAGTCGGGCTATGTCAGAAGTCGGAATAATAGAAGAGAATGTATGAGACGATGTATGCATGTGAATGAAGCAAGAAGTGTATGCCAAGATCGAGTTGCTTGGCGGTCAGTCCTCTCTGCCTACCCCTGCGGGGAAACGGCGTGATGGTTAGTTAGTTAGTTAGTTAATAAAAGTTGTATATTCAGAATCGGCGTTTGCTGATGTATATGAATACATATTTTTGAAGCAATTATATTTTTCACTGGAGTTCCTTATTACCTCGAGGAAATACTCTTAAAATGACAATACCTCTAGCCCCTGATATTTTGAGATGTCAACATGCTACACTAGCGTCTCTAGCGGCCCGCGTTGGCGGGATTGGGGTTTTCCATACATTTGAATGGATTTTCTGTGAAATATATTTATTAATAAATTTATGGATCTCAAGATTTAAAAAAAATATACATATTAGGTAACCTACGTAAGATTTTACTCCTTTTTTTCATAAATGAAAAAAAAGGTTATTAGGTTTGTACTAACAGTTATAAGCCTCGCCGCTCGACGCTTGCGCTCGGTCTGGCGGTTTATAAAGGAAATAAAATTCTTATTTAATAATTTGTGATTTTTTTTCATTAATTTCTTATTTTTAGACTCGTATCACAATTCTTATCATTTATGCGGAGCTATAGTTCCACTGGCTCCGGGCACCTAGAAGTATATAAAAGTTTCTATCAATTTAAATTTAATATTCAGTAACACCAACTGGCTCAAATCACAACACGTTCATAACAGTACACTATGTTCATTTCCTTTATGCCAAATATTGGGTTGCTACAATCCATACTAGTGCCGGCACTTTCTCCACTCTGATGTGTATCCACGAATCACATTCACACTGATTATTATGATTATTCGAAAATATTATTATGATTACGCTCTCTATTAGTTACTCCCCGACTTTCTACACTATTTGAAAAATATCACGTCTTATTTTTTATTACAATCGAATGGATATTTAAAAACCCGGTAGCTCATGATGGAAATGCTGTTGTTAACTGAATATAGTTAAAACTAAATTTATGCGACACCACACTAGAGTCCCAACTGCTCCCAACCGTCTGGAGTCAGTGAGACTATGGCATATCTTAATTTATGCGACACCACACTAGAGTCCCAACTGCTCCCAACCGTCTGGAGTCAGTGAGACTATGGCATACCTTAAAAAACCCTTGACACCGCAGAAACGGACTGTCCGTTTGATAGATTCGCCCATCTTAACAAACGGATTGCAATCTTTGGAGCACAGACGTCAGGTATGAATGCTGTCCTTGTTCTACCGGTATTTCAATGGAAGATGCTCTGAGGAACTAGCGTCATTGATGCCTTCGGCACCGATGCACACTTGGGAAACGCGCCCAACATTTGTACACGGTTTACATTTGACACATGAGAACGTGTCGCTTCTATGACTCGTTCTTGTATTCAACAGCTTTGCTGTGGAATGATTTACCCGCCTCTGTGGTTCCTACCTCCTACAACATGGGTCCCTTCAAGATCCAGACTCCTTCCCATCCTCTAAAAGACCCTCCACACGGTATCCTCAAAGATTACTGGCTTCGAGGAAAATTATTTCCCTCAGGGCCTCCTATGTGTTGCTGTTTTACTGCACGCCTAGATCGCCCCCCGCCCCTCTTATTTTGGTTTCTTCCCCTTGTGTGTTAGGTCATCTCTATGTATTATTTTCTCTGTGATAAATTGACGAAACGCCTAACTGCAAGTTACAATTATTTTCACATAATATTATCACATTGCTAAGATCTGAAAATAGTCGCGTTGATCTAGAAACTCCTCACAGAGAAGCTATACAAATTTCGCAGTACCAAAGCTCACCGTTCTACAATTTTTAATAAGACAGACATATTTTCTGCTTTATGGAAGATTGAATGCATAACTAGCGTACTCCTTTTCTCTAGTGTAAACAATGTACAGACCGCCACAGGTGAATGTCCTCCACGTCGTGCCACATTGGCTTATAAAAATCAAATAATAATGTTCACAATATAATTATGTACGGCAGTATGGCTATACATAGTAAGTCTTTGCAATTGGCTGGTTATAAACTGGTACTTTATCTATGGTGTTTTTTTTTATAGGAAGGAGGCGTAGAAGTCTCTCGAAATATTATACTCCCACCAACCGCGGACAATGCTGCTACCACAATGAGTCGTTTGTTCGAATCGATACCGTTATAATAATCATATGTTAAATGCCCGCTTATAATAAATATCAAATAACGACTGAAAAAATGTACACGACCAGGTGGAGTGGATTCCGAAGGAGGTAATGCTTGGTCAGGTAGGTCTACTAATATCACCCACGACGTTGGTGCATGGATTTTGATTTCTTTAGGAACGCTCCTTTCGTATGCGATATCTCGTTCATGGACCTCTTGACCTCGTTCATAAGCTTCTTGGCTCTTAACCCAAGGATCGCGGGTTCAAGACCCATAGGGCAAATGACCAGATCTGATTACCAAGATACCGACTTCCCAACCTTCCTATTCCCCATTTATTTCTCTTCTCCACTCCACACAAGTCTCGGAACATTACCAAATTGGGGATGCCATAGTTCCATTGGCTCCGGGCAGTTGGGACTCATGTGTGCTATTAGCATAAAAAGGGTCGATTTACTAATCGAATCGTTTAATTTTCATTTTAAAAAGATCACTAGAATTATTTAGTAAGCAAATTGCTCGAAAATCATTCTAAAGAATTAGGAGACTAAATATTTCGAGAGGTTCGACAGTTTTCAAATCTCGTTTGGGGGACTCTGACGAAGTTCAAATTCGTAATATTCCATCAATGAGGTGGATAGTAGGTATTGTCATTAAAAAATATCAACAATTTTGATTCACTGTTGACTTCATTTTACCATTAACTACGGTGTTTTTTTTTAAAATCTAAATATTGTAAGTTTAATTTTTTATCGGCAAGTAGAATTCCAGACGTTATTTGATTGTTAAAATATTCGCAATTGTATATCATTCGGTTGCGGTTGTGAAGCAATTGAAGTTTATTCTACATAATATAGCTGGGGCCACCGAAGTATTGTAGGATACGGACACCGCAATGCGCCTGCAAAGCGAAAGTGAACACTTATTGAAGCTTGATAGCAGCGGAGACCCCAAAAGAAAAACAAATAGATACTGTTACATCACTTATACATGTTATTTCACTTAGCAATCAATATCGTCAGTTATCTTATCTACGGAGGGAAGGTATCCATGTATTATAAATATTGAGGGAGTCTGCAGTTTAGCGGGATAGATTTCGTTGCCCCAAACCTAGGCAGGATCCATCGCTCTCTTTTATGGCTCAATTGAGAGTAATAATGGTAATAATCCTCTATCAATGTGTCTCAATTTATTCTGTACATTCCGCAGGGCTTCGGTTGGGTTCCCTTCTTTTATCTTATTCGACAAATATCACAATATAAGTATCTACATATATATTATCTTCTTTACTGATAAGTTTTCGCAGTTGTATGCCTTATCTATGAAATGCGAAGTTTCTTAAGCGCGTTGGTATCAACTAGATTTTCTTCGACTACTCACTCGCTCCCCGATTACCGATAATTTTAACCCCTATTCCATTAATTACCTTATTTTATGATCGCACCGGTGTTCCTTAGGCTGGAAATAATGTCACGTGTGCGTTAGTCGCGTACGGTAATATGTAGGCAAATGAATGGACTGAATAGAGAGCAATCTGCTATAGTGCAACACTGGTGCGGTTGAGGACTATCGGTCTAGCTCGTCAGTGCTACGTTGTCGGTCGACCGACGCCCTTACTATTAGTATGAGAGCATTTAGTGCGGCGCTGATTACGTGTGTTTAGTCTTATGAGATGAATATTGAAACAGAATGGGTGCTGAGGTGCATCTTCGCCATCCTTTTTGGGATTTATTTTTCCTATATATATATATTCCATCAATGCATATTTCTGTATTCTTCTTTTTCTACGTAAATAAATTGCAGCTAACTATACCGTTCAAAAACGGATTTATCTTTGTTAACACTTTAAGGCACCTGTGCTCGGGGGCTTCGAAGAGGCACTGTGGCATCATCGCATACACTAGTGTACGCGTGGCACTATTTCCAGCCTAACGTATGTAATCCTCCCCAAGTGTGCTTGATAATGGGCTTCTATTATTTAGTTTATTCACGATAATAATACAATTCCATTTAAATAACGATTATATATTATATAAGCGATGATATTTCAACCCAACTTTACTCTAATTCTACACATTCTATGCATTTCCTTTCTCACTCTATTCAGAGGTGCTCTTTTTTTCTTTAAACAATCGACACAGAAGTGTGCCCAACGAATAAACAACCCAACTTACAGCTATACCATTAATATGTATCAAGCGATGCGCTATGTTTATATGAAATAACTGGAAATTCCGCACGCAAAAAGCTGTCTTTTTCTACAACAAAATCATGACGCTAGAACTGTATGTTCGAGATTTTTTGCTGCTTAAATGCTTTTTTTTATTTTTTATTTTTTTTTTTATTGTATAATATTAATTATTTACAGTGGGAACTTATACCCGCTAAGCCACTGCAAGTAGCTTGTCAGCAGGAGTTTATTTCAACAATATAATATAATACAACAATAAATTACAATCATCATACAAATGTAGGGCAAAAATTATTATATTTAGGCGCATGCATCTTGTGCTGTGCATAAGTTGAGAAAAAAAAACTTAAAGAGAAAAAATAATGGTAAAAGCATTACAGATTTGTTATTGAGATACTAGAGTCCAATCTTATAACACCGATTTAAATAATATTATAAAAATGTCAATATCATAAAAAATATCAAAATTATAAAAGTACCAATATTATAAAAGTATCAATATTATAAAAATATCAATATTATAAAAACATCAATACTTTTAAAAATATCAACATTATAAAAACATTAATATTACAAAAATATAACTATTACGTAAATATCAGAAATATCAAAGCATCTGTAAGTATTAAATAGATTAAGAAATAAAAATTTAAAAGATATATACATAAAACAGCAGTACAGGTTGGTTACAATGAGGATAGACTTAAATATAATAGTAACACCGTAACAGTAAGTACACCAGATATCTAGGAGCTATACAACCAAGGAGACCGTCATATTTGTTACCATCAATACACAAGGTTACTTTCCAAAAGCCAACACTTTAACATCAGTGAGAATTTCATCATAGGACAATTGTTTTTAAATTCGTACGGCAATTTGTTAAATATAAATGGTACAATGTATTCAAGGGTTCGTTGACCATATTTATTTTGAAATATTGGCACTATCATTCCTATATTTTGTGTGAAACGTGTATTGTGTACATGATCCACCACTGCCTTATACGGACTTTCAGATATATGTTGCAGTAGAATTTTATGCCACAAAAGACCACGAACAGGTAATACATTAATTGATTTGTACATGATATCAATGTCTCGCCTTTGGTTAAAAACTGTTTTACTTACTAACAATTTTACCATGGCGTTTTGAATCAGCTGTAAATGTTTTATGTTGGTCTTACAGGAGTGTCCCCAAGAAGTTATACCATACCTTATAGTCGATTCTGCTAGAGACAAATAAATTAGTTTCATAGTTTTTATAGGCACGTATAATTTTATCTTGTGGAGTCTTCCTACAATGGCTCGAAGTCGCTTACAGAGGTTGGAAATTTGTACGTCCCATTTCATATTACAATCCACCGTAACACCTAGATACACGTACTGGTTGACTAATTCGATACTTGTACACGCGCAGGGCTGTTTGGTATTATTGTGAATGCAATTAAATGAATGGGATATGATTACAGGTGCCTCTCTGTACCTTGCATGCGGGGATCTTATATGCATCAATTTCGTTTTTTTAGCATTGATTATTAGACCAGAGTCATGTGACCATTTTAATAAAGAAATAAAGTCTACCTGTAACAATTTTATTGCAGTATCCAAATTTTCATGGGATATTATAAGTGCTGTATCATCAGCGTATACATAATGTTTAACAAACGAGAATATTTTTTTTGTTCATAAGTGATACAAAGATAATATAGAGCGTTGGACCTAAAATTGACCCTTGTGGAACTCCTGTTTTGACATTTCTTCTTTTACTAAATTTGTCTGATATTTTTACCTGGATTTGGCGGTTGGTTAGGAAGTTTTTGAATAGTTTGAGAAAGTTTCCTCTTACCCCTATTGCCTCCAAAATATTTAACAATTTCATCAGGTCTATAGTATCAAATGCCTTTGAATTGTCTATAAACAGTACCAAAACATGTCTTTTATTATTCAGTTCATTATTTATATAGTTAGAGAAATCCTGAAGTAACATTTCAGTACTTTTTTTTTTGAAAACCAAATTGATTAGGATCTATTAAAGAAAAGCACTCCAAGTATTTGGTTAGTTTTAAAGATATGTATTTTTCAAGAATCTTTTCTAGAGCGGGTAATATACTAATCGGTCTATAGTTTTCTATATCAGTATGTTTCCCATTTTTGTAAATAGGTCTGATAATACTACATTTGAGTTCATCTGGTATCACAGCTTGTGTTAAAATTGTGTTGATCAGATGGGATTATTAATTTATAGTTGAGATTAGCTAGTTTTAAAAATATTTTACGTTAAGCTGCTGATTATATCGATTATAAACATGATAACGGAAAAGATTTACTTGTTTTTCGATAGTTTTTCGTCTACTTTTTATAATGAAAGGATACGACTGAGAAAGGTGGGTTAAAGAAAACCTCATTCGCTATCTTTTGAATCAACCGTGAATCGATTAGTTCGGAGTTCAAGGCCGGGTAAGCCGAATTACTAAAGGTTAGATATTCATTAAAAAAGAGTACCTTTCCTAGCATTAGCAGAAAGCAAAAACTATTAACATTTCGCTTTAGAACGTTTGATTTTAAAAATCTCACAAAATTTTCATAATAACGTTTATTCTACACTTACGTTATCTCCAAATTTAATGATGTTTTGCTCCAAATACACTTTACTCTGATAAAACTCTAAATTCTAAGCATTTGTTTAATGATCTCAAAAAAGGGACAGTTCATAATTAGATACTAATTTCGAACTATGTCAAAGTGTGCATAAAAGTAGTATATACCGGAAAAATACCGTTGTTTCACTATGGCGACTCACGCGCTTTGCCTCTTGTGCTTGATTACCATGAAGTGCCTGAACCCGGCGGTGTAGTTAGCGCTCTCGCCTCGCCTCGTCATTCTTCGCGTTGCCTCAAAGTTAGAGCGCGAATCACCGAGTTTACTGCTAATGCGCGAACACTGCGACTATGCAACTAATGGTAAATCAAGTTACAACTGCACGATACGAGACTAAAGAGGTGGCACTTGGGCTCTTTCTTCTCCCGGCGGATCTAAACGTTGCTTTAAATAGCTTTAGTCGTTTTTAGTGAGTATATTTGAATAGCCAGGTACTTTCTCACCTTCTTCCCCATCTCCTTCCCCTCCCCAATATCTACTGCACAACATACCCCGATTGTGGATCCCATTGTCCCACTGGGACCAGACGGTTGGAAGCACTTGGTATTCACGTAAAATAAACAAAAAACAGTATGTACCAGAATTTATAAATAATGTTATTTCGGGTCTAATCTTCTTTGGGTCTTGACATAGGTACGGTCATCCAACTTAAGGTACAGTCAGGAGCAAAAAGAGGACCAAATTAGAAATGGGTCCCCTTGGGTTAGGCCTTACTTAGTGTCGCCGGAGATCTAGCCATTAAAAGGCAGAAGTGCGAGCAGGCATTTCCGCAAATTACTGCCATCACTTTCTTTTTTTATATTTAACCCTTCCTTGCCGGTACTATCAATTGATTTGACACGTCTCTAATTATTTAAATATCTCTGTAAATATACAATACTAAACACTAAGTTCAAATTGTGATCCTCAGCAATACATTTATGTATTTATCGGAAGCAATAGAAGAAAATGTTTTGTCGAATAATCTGGAAAATAATTGTTAATATATACGTATACATGCGTTTGTCGATAGCTTGCCTAGTGATGTGGTAGTAAGCGAGAGATGTACAGGGTTTCGCTCACCGTGCCACGATAGTCAGTACTAGCCGGTTGTCTGTCAGCTGTAAATGGACATATCATACATTTTATGCGTGGCCTATGTTTTTTCCCCATTTTAAGCACTTACGCGCAATAATTTACTTACGTCCATATATATTATGTAAGTACTGTTAATAAAACGATTTACACGTGTAATAAATGTTAAACTATTCATTTTTATCCAACTTATAAATTACAAAATTCTAAATGTGTACCTTGTACACTGAGTGTACAACACCGGTGCTCGGGGGATTTCTACCAACGTAAAGGTAAGGAAAAGGTTAGCCGCAACAATTAATCGCCCGCTAGGCCGGATCGCCTATTTCCTTCCTCTTTCCTGCCACGGGCGTGTAATATATTTGCCTAACTGTTTCTACGGAACATTCCGCTGCTTGACCTTAAAAAGAGTATCAATTCATTCGCTCGATTCTCAACACCGAGTTTATTTCAAATACTTTTACGGGAGAACCAGACTTCAACGTTGTCTGATTAGAAAAAAATATTTAACATATTAAGGTCTATTCACATCTAACAGCACCGCACAGTACAGTAAAGACACGACAATATTATTTGCATACATTATGTATGAACACATTCATATTACAGCGTACGTATCGGCACATGCACGAACCAGCACCGGCCGAGATTAGCGGCTAGAAGAATATTTTGGCGTTGCTGGTGGCCGCGCAATCATTTACCAATTTCAGTTTTCTTTCAAATTGGTATTTATTTACTAGCTGCTTAGCTCGGGATTAAAAAAAAAAGTTATTAAGTTTTGAATTCTTGCTTGTCGTTGGGTTCCATAATTTGATTTGACAGCGAAAGTAATGCCTTGTGACGACTAAACAAATAATGTTTGAAAAAGTGAATAATAATTTGTCATACCATTCGACTCCTACTGATCGTCTTTTTACGAAAACGAAAGCTATTTCTGTCCAATGACTAGAGGCATTAGTGACATTCAATTTATTTTGCACGAGCTGCTATTTGAGAATTTGAGTGTAAGTTTATATATTATGTAAACACGTTTGTGTTGTATGTATTTTCCGTAAATAAATAGGAAATATTGTTAGAAATCAACTGGAAAACGGAATAGTCTACTCGAATTATTGTGTAGGTAGCAAATACACGACATTATCTCCGCATATGTGTAGAATTTATTGTTTTCATATGATTTTTTTTTCCTAATGCCAATATTGCCTATTTTTTGTTTGTTTTTGTTATATTGCCCTAAAGAATGCACAAATTTGTCCGAAACTTATTGAATTTAATTAACTCCCTTACAACTTATGTACTTAACTTTGTTTTTATTGCTTTCTAAATTCCAAGGTGTAACATATCGTTATCACATTAAGTACAAAAGGATTTCGTTTATCCTGATAAATATTACGAAGTTTTGGTATTGAGCGAACACTCAGTTAAAAAAATTACACTGAAATCAATTGCATCCACCAAGTCTTCCGCTAAGGGCAATTTTCAGCCTTCATTCAGTTGTAATTGGTGAAAGCGGTCGTTAGTCTCTCGCTTTAAAGACGTTCGTGTCCACTTCTGGGTCAGACATGTTTAATTGCACTGACCTTTTGACAAAGAATTTGAACGACGTCGTTTTTTCTTTTAATAAATTTGTAATCGTCTCACGAACATTCAGTTATTATTACGAATTTTAAATGTTTCGTAATTCATTAGGTCAACGAGAAAAATTGATACAAGATTTAACCCAATGCCTCAAATTCTCAAATCACTATATTTACATACTCTAACTTCTTACGTCAGTTCTCTTATCACTAAAAACGTTTGTATTTTTACAATTATTTAATTTCCTTATCTTCTAATCGATTATAAAACACTATTATGTAAATTCGTATCTACTAAAAATACCATAATTATTATAACAATACCTAATAGTGAACATTTTAGCTATTTGACTAGTGTCCCATAAGTATTATATTTTCCTACCAACTTTCTTACGTAACTTACCTTATCTTCTCGTCTTATCAGTTTTGTCTTCTTGGTCCATTGGCCTTCAAGATTTTTTAATGACTTCATTTTTTTTTATCTTAACTCCACACGGGAGGCTCTGGGGGGATATAAGGAGGTTTTTTAGGAAGAATTAATAGAAATTCATTTAAGAAGTCATGGTAATTGGTGACAATGTGTTTTTTAAATTATATTATTTAAAACAGGACATCCTGGGCACGTAAAAGGGCTCTTATTATCTTCACGTCTGCAGAATTATTGTTCAACGGACAACTACTGTAATTTTTTGCTGTTTTGTACTTGTCTGGATGGTGTATAACGGTGGGTTTTAAATAAAGAAACAAAAACACACAAAGTTTGATAATAAACAAGGAAAGCAAACATTTTTATCATTCACATAATTAAATGTACATATACGTACATACTCGCACTACATAATTTTGATAATAATGAATATTGTAATATCATATAATCAAATTGAAACAAGCACCAGCGGGAGAGAGATGAATTTTGTTGTGATTTTTTTGTTTGTTGATAACTCGTATTCGCCGTTTTTGTGAAGGCTTTAAACAACGCCCTGGAGGTGATTTTTCACAAATACTGCGCTATACAAATTATCTAAATATTGTTATTATTTCGTAGGCTCTCTCATATAACTGTCTATAGATAATATATTGTTTATAACTTAGATATGGCAGATTATAACAGATTGATTGCATCCACCAGATCGAGATCCAGTACATCAATAAATAATACGAAATTATATTGTGTGAAATGTGTCATGGTGCATGGTCTGCGAATACATGAGTGCTACGTACTCGTATAGAATTGGCTCATGAATATCGGATGTGTCATGGTTTAGGTTTGAGCTTTGGTTGCTTATTTATTCACTTCGAAACTCCGATCAGCTGTTGTGCAACGTCGCATCTTAGCACATGGTCCACTTTAATGAAAAACAATAAACACGATAAAGTAGTATTTTTTGCGAATTCAATATAATATATTGTTGAAGAAGATAATATTAACACATCCCAAATGATACATGAATCCGAAAAAAACAACAGAAAATAAAAATCTATTCCGATTGCAATTGTGTTCGGGAAGAACTTTGCAATCAACATAAGGATAGCAGCCAATAATATGGGATTTAAAATGGAGGATAAAATTAACAAGTCTTGAACTTGAAGTATGATATCGGTGTAGATGGCGTAAATTGAACTGGTATCATTAGCTATGTTGGTTAAGCGGTTGCCCCGGATAGGCAGAGGTCCTGTGTTCGAGTCCCAGATGCGACTGAATTCTTTTTATTTTCTGTTGTTTTTTTCGGATTCATGTTTCATTTGGGATGTGTTAATATTATCTTCTTCAATGATTAAATATTACAATGAGGTTTTCAAACTTCAATAAGTTATAAACAAAATTTAATATGACGTAGTTATGTTTCTTGCTGTAATCCGACTCGTACGGCGCCATGCAGACGTTTATGTGACAAGGAAATTTGAAAAATTACATAATAAGTCAATAAATAATATGTATAATATCCGAGACGCGATTTTGCGCTCTCTGTGTGGATTGATTGTCAATACTAAGTCTATTAATGTTAACATTTTGCACAAAAAGTAGCGAGCCTTAACTTTTTTGTTTGATTGCTAATAAGAATATATTTTCACAATGCTTTATCCTTATGCTTGACCATTTTGTAATTTTTTCTTTTGCTTTTCCCATAGAAATTAATTGGGTGTCGGGAAGTTAAAATAATGTCAAAATAAAATGCCTCGTTTTTAGTATCTCGCACTTAATATTCAATTATTTTCATTTACGGTACGTTTCCACTGATAAAATGTATTGACAAGACAATTTTTTTTTGTTTTAATCGCTACGGTTATAATAATAATAATGTGTTTATTTCAGCTGAGCAAAGCGTTGAGTGCAATACCCCGTCTGCCATATAAAATAAAACATCTAAATAAATTACGTGATGTGGAAATAGAATATAAAAAAAATAAAATAGAATTAAAATAACATATTACCACTTATGCTACAGTGGCCTGAGGGAAATTCTCCATCTACGATGTAGGGGCGCGCCCTGCCACTGGGCGACAGCCTGGACAAGACTGTTTTCCGATTTCCGGTATCGCTGACTCGTCCCGGCTACTCTGTGGCGCATCGAAGCAACGAACCCATGCACCCTTCCCTCTGCGAACATCTGCGAGGCGCTGCATCTCCAAGGGAGGCCGAACAGCGCCCTGTAAGCGCGGTTATACTGTACTCGCAGTGTGTTCATGACGCCTTGTGTGTACCTTGTCCTTAGTTCGCTGTTGTAAAAGTTTATGCAATATATCTGTAATAGTTTATGCAATATATCTGTAATAGTTGCTTTTTTACCGGAGGACTGCACCTGTTGAATCTTCGTGCGAGTATGTTAACTCGCCTACAATAACTCTACAAGGTTACTGCAGCCGACCAAAAGAATTACAGTAGCAGTTCCCGGTCTGCATGGGTAAGTTTGTCGATCTTTATTTCTCGAGTGATCTGTTATAATGACGATTGCCAAAGTCATTGCAAAATTGTTCAGGCCAATAGCCCAATCGCCTATCCCGTATATACGGGACACAACATTGAAAAATGTCTTCATGTCTTGTAGATTTGTAGTTCTATGGAGCCCACCTATATTTTCTTCCATAGTTGTAGTTATGAATGTCTAGACGGGCTTGACCCCGGTCGAGGTAAACTTGTTGCGATTAGTTCTAAAACGGTGTTGGCCTTTAACTCTTGCAATTTGTTGTCGCTAAGCCGTTTATGAGGGAGAAAGCAATATCATTCGTAGTAGAGTGACATTCGAGTTTTATTGATTCGTTACTTTTATACGTACATATTTTATATAAATGGGCAACTTTATGTTGCTCCCTTTTGTGATAAAATCACAACGGCGCTTTAAATTTTTGTTAAAGTAAACCTTTTCTAAAGAAGACTATAAAAAAGCTGTTTCCTCATTAAATTATTTCTTAACTAACTAACCATTACGGTTTGAAATTGCTAAATACGTATTTATTTCTTATAAAAAATACGCAAATTTTTACCAGATAGCAGCATAATGCATAAATCAAGTCTACATATTATAATTCCTAATAATGTGCAATATTGTAGCAACGTTTCATTATGACAACTTGTTCATAATATACCTTTTATTCGCATCTTTTTTTTTGCTTGTTAACCTTTACGTACCTGGAGGTTAGATTTTAACGTACGATTCGAAAGGGGTCATTACGGTTCCCCATAAAATCGCGAATCGACCGTGACTCTTAATGTTCCTTTTGTCTTTTCCAGTAATACTCAGATATTAGTTACCTACTACCATTTTAACCGGACATCGCCATCATTAAATAATGCAAAACGGTAAAAGAGTACGAAAGCGAGGGTGACTCAAATAGATTATTGTAGTACTTTCCATTACTAACCTTTTACGACCGCATGCGCTCCCGCAGCTTGTTTGTGGCGTGGATTTTTTGTTAAGTAGTCATGGTACGAACGGGGAAATGGCGCGTCATTTTGTTTAAAATGTAGATCTATTACCGAATAGTTTTACTAGGATTACCCAAATTATACAGTATGTGATGTAAAAAACAAATTAGTTGTCGCACAAAGCTCCCGGTTGGTGCACGTGTATTACCTCCTTTCGTAACAGGTGTGTTAAGATCTCAGAAAATGTTGACTTATTTCTCAAAGATAAATATCACAATATGATCATTTCAACATCTTACAATATTATATATGATAATAACACCGCATTTCAAAACATTTTAAAACTGGGACGTTCTTTTGATAAGAGCGTATAAATAGAAACCATTTGGAACAGTTTACTAATCGGAAAACATAGTTTTATAACCCATTATACTAAATTTAATATAAACATTCACATACCATCAAGACCAACCCGACAAACCGATTTTTTTTATTTGCCCGCATGCAGGACCAATCTTAGGATAAATTCTCCAATTCCCCGTATTTGTGCGAAATATAACGCACAATTTCACAATATCAACGTTCTTCACAAATACCCGTTCAAAATATCGAACGGAAGTAATACGTTCAACCACAAATTGATGCACGAGTATAAAATGTATCTAGAGCATCTCCTGTCCCGATCCTATCTTCCTCTTCCTCTCCCCCCTACCTTCTTATTTTGTTTTTTCTAATAAAACATCTGTACTTATCCACTGTTAGCATAATAAACTTTGTTGTTTACCTTTTGTTTAACTTTCTTTGTATGTAAATTTGTATTACAAGCTGTTTGTTGCTTACAAATAAATAAATACATAAAAACATTCCACCTCCTTTCGTATTTTTAACCTAAATAGACTTATTTGGCACTATGTGGTAAAACTTGTATTTCAGTTTTAGATTTTGGAAACATGACGAAATCTTTTTATTTTAAATACACTTCCTGGAACTTTTTTTTAATCTTATAATTATTTTGCGAACTGGAGCATCGCAAGCATTTCGGTTTATTATAATGGGATTCAAACGCTGATATGAAGCACATTCATAATGTTTTTTTTACTGATAGTGGTTGCATAATGAAATTGTTCATGTTAATACATTAACATATTATCTGTGCACTTGATATTCATTATCTCTGCATTGTTACCTGCCAAGTCTCTGTCCCTTGATGCTGTTGATATAATGTAAATAATTAACGACAAGTAGAAAGATGTTAACAAAGAAAATTCTGTTGTTTTTCGATCATGTTAATAGCTACCTTATAATAATTATAATAGTTGTATTGCTTCTATAGCGTCGTTTTCGTGCGAAAATCACTTCAATTTAATTTATCCTACCTTCAACTTATCACTAAGACTCATAACTAGTGACTTACAGCTGGATTTATGTCTATTAACTTAACTTATAACCAGCGACTAACATCAGACTTGCCTACCATAAAACTGAGATGTGCGATATACACGTACATGGTCTCCGGAAACTCACGGTACAATCGGGAAACCGGTGACACCGTGAATATATTCTTATTTTTACGTTTTATCGAGTCAAGTGTATGCTGTGAAAATGTTCACTCACTTTTATTTGGAATACCTATACAATATACCTTTTCCTTCCTTTTCTTTTTAGCAACCCATATTGGACCCAAAATAATCCATGTTTAAAGTTTGAACGTGAAGCCTCTATAAGCTAACGATAAACGATGTATTTATTTCTATCTATATATATCCCATCACCGCAATATACTCGGATAATAAACACATTATAATATTATATTACTTTTCGTAGATAAAACAAATTATTACAAAAAAAAAGTTTTGTTGTAAATAAATCAAAACACTTTTCATGTTGCAAGCAATCTGAAGATAGAAGCAGGCCAAATATTAAAATAATAAATTATCTCACGACGTTTCACGGCCGTTCTCTTCGCCATTAAGATTGCGCTTCTCATTTCATACGCCAAATAAAACATTTAGGTATAAAATATTATCGTTGAAATTGTAATTATTTAAATACAATTTATAATGATTGCTTTTGTTGAATGTCACAGAATTTTTGAATTGTGATTTCTTAGATGCTTTTTTAACTCAATACATTTTGTAATCGGGTAATTTTTCTTAAACACGTCATGTAAGATAACAAATATACATTATCATTTGCATATTGGTGTGGAAAGCAAAAGTCATAAATAATTGAAATATTTTTGATTATTTTAAAAATATTTTGCTCTGTGTTAACTGTATTGACTTCGCACATCTTGAATATGTCCCGCATGGTGTAAAACTCGTTCAAAATATTAAAAAGAAGTTTATAATGTTTTGAACAATATTTAACTTTCAAAACAGCCTCCTTCTTTTTACAACGTACGCGCATAATAAGTACTTAAATAATTTAAATAGATTTTGCAGTACGCACTGCTTTGACATCAGTGTTTTATTATGTCGCTACATGCGTCTGGTACACATTACTGAGTATTATAGATTTTTTTTATGTCTTGTTATAAAAAGAACAAAATTAATCAAAGAAGAATTCGAATACTATTATAAAACATGGAGCAATGAAATAACGTCATCCCATTAAATTTAATTTGGCTAAAAGAATTCCTGGTGATTTATGTGTTTAACGGTTATAATCCGGTTCATACCTATCGATTGTTCGGCAGAAAACTGAAAAGCGTGGGCTTTTGAATGAGTATTGTTGTACCAATGAACCACGGTACTGTAACCCTGAAGCTTCATTCCCAAAATAAGTCTTTCACGAGAGTGTGAATACTTCCTACTGCCTACGATGCTTATAAGGCTATCGCAGCCCAGCGATTTTACTATTTTTTTTTTGCCCTAACTCCACATGGGAGCAGGCTCGGCAAGATTTTCCCCGACCCGAAAAAACCAAGTGGGTTCGTAAAAAGTAAAATCCATTTGTAAAAAACTCTTGCGTTTAAAAAAAATCTAAAGTGGGTTTTTCAGCAAATATACACGAAAACAACGCGAGTTCTAAAACTATACTTTATTTCATCTTTATATAAGTACTGTAGTAATGAAGTAGTAACTTTGCCTGATTTTAAGTAATACAATTTAAAATATACTTTAAAATATAGTAGAATAAGAACACTGAGTGTGAAATATTCATGAGATTAGAGTGTAAAACAACGTTGAAATTTAACTATTTGGGTCATAGGAAACTAAATCTATTTAATTAAGAAGACAATATTATTGTTTATATTACGAACCATCTTTTTCCATAAATCTTCAACATAAGCAGTATTCTAAATACTTTTAAAAATGTAATCAAACGTTAGTATAGTCAAATAATACTTAATAGATATTTAACTACTAATAAAGTCCGTATTTTTATTTATTTATTTGTATTAAACAATAAAATGTAAGAAAGCTTTGACCGCCCAACTGGGAACAAATCCCATATTATTATGTATTAGCAATTTGTATAAATCATCTTTTATCTTGATAATCACTTTAAAAATATATGATTTAAATTCGTACACCCACAACAGTTTCTTCTAATTAAAAATATATATGAATTAAATTCGTACACCCACAACAGTTTCTTCTAATTAAACCTAAACGCTCTTAAATAACTCACTGGGCAAATCATTTTTGAAAAAAAAAACGGGTTTTTGCCGACCCTGCACGGGAGGCTTTAAGGAAAATAATTTTCCTCTTTCCTATGTCTTCTTTGGGATGCTGTGTAGAGAGGTCTTTTTAGGGAAAGGGAGGAGAGGAATTTCTGAGAAGGAAGAGGATATGAAGGGTGGGCAAGAATTTGAGGGTCGGTGTATCCATCCATATTAATCCGTTCCTCCCAACTGCGGTGCAAGGTGATGGGTCGAGAAAGTCCGGCCCGAGAGATCGAGGGGTCTCCCTCAATCGACCTCCCCCGATCCGGCCTACCACGCAGATGGTGGGCAGGCGAATCCGCCGCAAAGACCTGGATAAACCTCACCGCATGAACCCGGGAACCCCTGGTAAGTCACTAAACGTAGCGAACCACTTGGGGTGATCCATGGCGGAGGTATAGGTTATTCAATTAATGGTTCCCGGGGCGAAAGTACCCATACCCGCCCCCCAAATTGAGTCGATTAAAATTATGTTGTTAGCTGAAAATATTTGCGGTTTACCTGTAAATTTCATGCTCGGCTTACCCTTTTACGAGTTGTCAGAGCTTCAGACGAACAGATTTCTGCTTTATGGTTAGTGTAATATTATTTTCATTTAAAATCAAACAAATACATAGTATTTCCATGACCAAGACCGTAACCATGTAAAATCTTTGTCTTCTCAAAGTGTAAATCATTACCTGAATACAGAACTATCCTAACTGCATTCAAGTAAATTTTACAGGGGAGGCATTTAAAGCTTTGGAACTGTGTTCTCTCATATGATAATATTTCTGCACATGTCGACAAACTCGATGGAAATGTGGTAATTCTAGTTGAGATCTTTCTGCACAACAAAGTCAGTTGCACAAAGAACACAATTAATGAATCTTCTTCTTCGTATGGTGGAGGAGAGTTGGTAGAGGTCATGTGAGGTTATTTAGCCCGTCGATGGCATAGGGAGTCACTTGGTTCAGCACAGATATGCCATAGGGTAACTGATGAAGGGGATATTCTTCTACGATGTGTTCTGTTGAATGAATGAATGAATAAAAACGATATTGACTTGAATGCGACTTCAGGTGACGAAATGCAAATCTGTCAAGTGAAAACCTGCTTATAACAGAAAATTATAGTATAGTCTCCGTTTGGATGGCCCAGTGTCAACACTATCAACTCTCACGCAACAGTTAATTTTTTCCCATAACGTTGTGTTTTGGCATCTTAAATGCATAATTGTCTACTACCCACCCCTCCCTACCCGATCCGATTCCTATTGTCACTGGAACAAGAAAGGGCCGAAGACAGTTCAATCTCTATCGCTCGTCGCGCAAGAACAAAAGGTGTTTAACGCCGCGACCGAAGCATCTGGCCAATTCTGGATTAGTTAAGTTTCAGTGAGGTGAAATAAGTGCTCGAGGATATCCACGAACAAGGTCGGCCTATTCAATTTCCGTGGCATCCTCGTGTTTCTCTTCAGTCCTTCCTTCGCCGCCAACCCAGAATTGGGATTCTTTCAGAGCTATCGAAACACGTTGTATTTATAAAAAAAAATTAAGTGTTTTAAAATACAAGCTAAGAGGCCGATTTTATGCAGTGTCCCGGCCTTGTGATCTAGTTGGATTTTTATTCCACGCGCATAGTTCAATTTCATTAATTCAATAATATTTATCTAAACATCTCTAACATTGACATTTTTTCGGATTCAAAGGAGCATATTGACAAGTACATAAACTGCTCAATGCGCATACTTATGGCATCACTTCTATAATAATATGTAGACCACCACTTCTCATATCTACAACCACACTCACACATACACACACACTTATACACTACACATGTCACCCGGTAAATGCATGTATAAATAAGAAATTACAAGGAAACATATGTTTATTTACGAATATGATCATAGGTGTGTAATTTTATTTTCAATTTCTGGAAATTGTTTTTCTTTCTATATCCAATTTACTGTTTTGTTTCCATAATAAAAATAAATATACGATTTTGTACATTTTTATCATTTTCAAACCTTACCTACATGTAATTATGATGTTGGCAAATTAACAGGTATGGAGAATATACGAGTACATATACGAGGATTCATTATAATATGTATACCTACGAATAGTAGGTGTAGGCGTACAACAGACTGTAATATAATATTTATATTTAAAATGGAAGAAAAAAAAATAGTTAATAAATAGTGTTAAGATGCGTTCATTCGGTTCAGAGTTCAGGTATGTAAGTTTCAAATAGTAACACAAGATCACAGTAGGGCATTAATATAAATCATCTGTAATCTAATGGAATTATTTTTTATTGTCATTTATTTTTCATTTCGGGAGCATACAACGAAAAGTTGCCAAGTCAAGATCTGTCCGTTGACAGACTAAGACTGAATTCATTTTCATACACACAAACTTACACCTTCATAAGTCAGGATATTTTTTTTACGTACAAGAAACAAAATATACTTTGATAAAAAAATATGTTTACTTTCGGTACTATGAGCTTGCATCTATATAAAAATCCTTAGCTGCTTTAGATTAGTTAGTCTAGGGACATTTATATTAATTATGAATATTTTTGTAATACGTGCATGTTTTATAAATGTTCTGTTTGTGTCTCTAAGAAGAAGAAAATTTGAATATAACAGAAATATATACCTACATACTATTTCAATCTAACATTTTAGGTTAAATGTTTCATTTTACTTTTATTTTACACTACGGATATTACAATTTATGACCCGTTTAGAAAAGTTACGATACACAACATAGTTTTAAAAATACTATCCTTAACGATCTTTACATATTCATTAACAAATCTTGGAAATGTACTAATTTTCACTAACAACTCAATTTAAGATTACGACCGAGGTCTGAGCGGCTAGACTATGAATCTATTTATTCCTAGAAACTACGCAAAATCCGATTAAACTCCAAATATCCTCTTCCACACAAAAGGTTGCTTCGTTGGTTAGATTATAACAAAATCGGTTATTTTTTCCTGCTGAATCCTCTTTGTTCTGGAAAATCGCTACAAACTCGTGGTTAGCAAAATACCTGTCACTTCGATCCATAGGCAAATGAGTGACTTCGATTCAAATAACATTCGGCCTCCTTTCGTCGACGTGTCGATTTTGAATTTATTCAATTGTTTGGCCAGTGCTGAATGTGCACGCGACCTGACAAATTGCCTCCTAATTTATTTTATGACCGCCCAGCGCCCGCGGCCGTTGGGTTCACCCGTTCTTCACAGGGTTCAGTGAGATTATCATTGGCTCCGAACATTGATGTAGATAACCCTAGGTGATTCTAACAAGTGAAGAAATTAGTCCTATCTGAAAGTTCTACTGAAACATGGCACGTAGTCATTATTTGTAGCAGAGTCAAGTCTTGCATTTCATATGTCTACGGTTTGGCGATAGATTTTGTGGGTGTTGAATATCGTGTGAAGTATAAATCTTGGCTTTACATGCCCGTGTACAATGTGTCGTAAGCTCTAGTGATAAGTATAATCGAAACATTTTGATAAAATTATCATTTTGATGAACGAATCAATTTGGTATCACAAAAAAGAGTTTCCTCATATTTTAGTAGCCGAGTAATGCTTTTGTCAATTTTCATTGCATCGAACCCCTAATACAGCCGGAGAAAATGGAAACCCAACCTTGCCTGAATTATTTATTCCATTCAGTTATATTTAGTTAGCATTTCTGTTAAATTTCGTTTGATTATGACCGATGAAGACGAACAAAATAGGAAACTTAACCTTAGTCTCCACTCGATTCAATGTATTTTTTTACAATACAATTTTCTTTACATTCCCTCAAATTTTCAGTCGATTCGAACAAGAGCGAAGAGCTATTTTTTATCAATATTTACTTTATTTCGACTTCAAACAAAAAAAACGTTCCCTAGTGCCGTCCGGAACGAAGGGCAGTGCGGAATGGGACTGCAAAATGCAAGGCCCGTTTTACATAATCTTCGAAATAATCATTCCTAATGAATATTTTTTGGGTAAATAAATACATAAAACTAACGAACATTGACAACATATATTTTTTCACTCTCTTCTTTATATGTAATGAATCGCCCTCCGTCTTTATTTTGTAGAAGATCTCTATTCTATTAATTAGTATTTTATGTCTTAAGAAAAATATACCAGCCAAAAATATTGCTACAAGCTGTGTGTGTCTTACGTTACCACAAATGTAGGTAATGGACATAAAATTCGCTTGGATAGCGGAGTCCAGAAATATTTATAGTAGGCGCAAAAAGCGGTTTTTATTTATTTGGTGAAAAATATTGGAAGAAAGAAAAAAAATATATTGAAGGGAACCTTTCACAAATAATCTTAGATATAAAGTAGTATTTGAAAAAAAAATCGTTTCTTTCATTTTTTTTTGTAATTAATGCTTATATTTTTTACAAAGTAATTAATTATTTTAATTCTAATCAAGGGAATTTCTAGGAAAGACTTCAATTTATCCAAAGCATATTTTTTTGGTTTTCATAATGTAAACCGATTCGTATTATGAATTAATCGAAATAGTGATTTCACTGATAGCTTCGCTTTAATTGACACTTTTTCCAACTAAAACCTAGTTTTAAAGTTTCCTTGCGTATTTACTCTCTGCGGCCATCTAAAATTATGCAATCATTTAAGACCACCTGAAGTTTTTTTTAATGTCGGCTATTATCTCAGCATGTAATGCTCCTAAACGAAAATCATCAATAATAATCCAGTATCTCTAATTTTCGGTGATCATAAGTATTCAAATATCAGATATAAGTTATCGATAATCAGTAGTAATCAATAATCACCAGTAATCAATAGTAAACAATAATCACTAGTAATCAATAATCACTAGTAACCAATAATCACTAGTTATCACAAATCAATAATGATAAAAAATCACTAATAATTAAAATCGCTAGTATAATTATCAATAATAACTAATTATCAAAAATAACTTCTTATCGAAAATAACTCAACTCTTAGATCAGCATCATCATCGGCTATCGGGAGGCTGTTAGAACTTAAACGCAAGCCAAATACTATGTTTGGAGATCGAGTTTTCAGCGGAGTACCAGGGCCTTAAGGCTTGGAATGAACTCGCCCCGAAACTATGATGCATACCAAGTCCAACAGAATTTCGGTCCAAATTAAAAACTTACTTTTTCAGACCTTCATATCCTTAAATTCAATATACCTGCGAGTACCACTCATGTAATGGCTGTATATCCTTATTACACGTATCTCATTTTATTAAATTTATTTTTTTATAACTTATTGAAGTTTGTAAACCTCATTGTAATATTTATTAAGTTATAATAAATTATAAAAAATAAATTGAATATTTCTTTCCAGACTTGTAAAATAAGTCAATAGATGTCTCATGTGAATAAAAATCGGGTAGGTACATCCGAGACTCTATTCAGATTGCAATTGTGTTCGGGTTGAACTTTGTGATCATCATAAGGATAGCAGCCAATAATATGGAATTTAAAAATGGAGGATAATATTAACAAGTCTTGAACTTGAAGTATGATATCGGTGTAGATGGCGTAAATTGAACTGGTCTCACTAGCTAAGTTGGTTAAGCGGTTACCCCGGATAGGTAGAGGTCCTGGGTTCGAGTCCCAGAGGCGACTGAAAACTTTTTATTTTCTGCTGTTTTTTCGGTTTCGTGGTTCATTTGGGATGTGTTTTTTTTTTATTTATTTATTTTTTATATTTTATTATTTATAGAGAAAATACAGATACAGACAATAGTAATATTGAAACAATAAAGAAATATTTGGAGAACTCGCCTGTATCCTCACCTATTTCTCACTGATTAATGTGATAAAGATAAATAAACAAATAATCATTTAAACAAATAATGTTAATATTATATTTTTCATTGATCATTTTATTAACATTATTCGAAGCCTCACACTTCAATCCGTTTCTTATCGAGGGACGAATCATATTTAGGAGGATAAATTCTAATCAAATCTCTGTACTCTACCACCCACCGTAAAATATGCCTTTCCTTTCCTAAAATCGACCAAGATCATAGATGCTTTATAAAATAAACACCAGGCTTACTTAACGCGTGTTTTGCAATATTCTGCGAGCAGAACCGTATATAGATATCGCTTAAAAACATTGTTTATCTCAAGTGACCTGCCAGGTAAGTAGTCCTGTATAATATTATCTGCCTGCACATAAAATTAGTAACCTATATATTTTAACGCGGTAATGGGTCAAATTCATTGTACGTATAGTTTGGTATTACAGATCGATGAACCGGTGAATGTAATTTTGTCATAAGTAGTAATAATAGATTGTCTATAGTTAAAGCATTGGAAAAAAACATTTGTACTGTGCCCTTGACGTGATTTTTATCAAAAAACGGCCCTATGAAAACCATCCAAATATTATTATTATGTTTAATATTAACTAATTATCAATAATAACTTATATTCGATAATAACTAATTATCAACAATAACTGATTATCATTAATAACTAAATATCAACAATAACTAATTATCAACAATAACTTCTACTTTTTTAAAAGAAAGACAAATATTCCCTGGTTACAAATAATCTGACAATAATTGAAAATCTCCTACTACGATCACAGTTAGCGGAAGATGTTGCTTGTGTCGTAATGGAGGACTTAGCCAACCGAGGAATCGAACTCACTACGCCCGGGTGAGACGCAAACGCGATGCCAACTCAGCCACTGACCGGTCACTCAGTAATAACTAATTATCAATAATAACTATTTATCAATAATAGCCGATTTTCAATAATCATGAATTCTCAATGATCACTAATTACTAGTAATATTAATTATCAATAATCACTATCAATCGAAACTGTAATCAGTAATGCGTACAATCACTGGTTATAGTAGTCGATAATAATAATGAACTCAGTCCCCCATCTGACCTACGCTTTACGCGTCAGCTGTCTCATTAGCATGTATATGTTTATTTACTTCTGACCGGCTTCCATAAGCACACATAGGATAGGAAGTGGCTATTACTTGTTACGGTTATGTAATCAGCCTGTACCTAGAGGCATTGGACGGACAATATTTGCCAATGTTAACCACAGAACAATCTGTAAAGAAGGTCACGAAATAATATATTCTTTTGACGCGGAACGCTCTGAATTGAATGTAAACTATTTTTTGGGAAAAGGTGCTCGACAGTAATAATAACAATTGGATGATTTTTTTAGCGCCGTTTTTGTGAAAAATCACCTCAAGGGCGCTGTACAAATACTACTTCCTATTCTTATATTACATCTATGACACTTTCTATGAAGTTTTTTTTTGTTTTACATTTATTTTCTCTTTTTGGACAGGCTATCATTACACATTATTTATAGACCATATAAAGAAATATAGTTAAATTATCACAACTAAATACGGCTTGGTCTAAGTTTTCATACATGTTAAATAAATAAAAAAAAGAAGCTAACTGTATTTATTCCTTAAGATATATTGCAAGACGCTAATACAAATGATAGAGTGATTGTTTCCATTATAATCAAAATGTATTTAAGCTAAGACAATGAATTATTATTCATATTTTTTAGGATAAATGACACAGACTACTCTTAAAAGCGGACACTTTGTGTGGCGCTTTGTACACTGTCATCCATCTTGCATTGGCGGGGGAGCGGCGGGGGAGGACGGGGGCCAGGGGGACTGATCCATAGAGCCCTCAAATCTTCTTCTTTGTCCTGTTGGTGACGCCCCTGGGCGGCATGATGGGACGGTTGGTGTTAGTCTGCACGCAGTACAGATTAATAACGAGAAAAAGTCATACCTACTAAAGAAAGAAGGACGACGTGCAAAAGATTTATATATGTATAGGTACTAGTTTTATTCACCCTTTTTTCTCATTGAATGTGGTGTCTTGATCTATTTTCTGACTGATAAATTAATATTTTAAGGCTCCATAGCTCATGATGGAATTTACTTTACGAGTTGAAAATAGCTGATTTGACCTAGAAATTCTAACTTACTAGGTAAATCAAATTTTGTGTCGCCAGAGTTCACTAATGCTTTTTTAAATATAATTTCAAATTAATACCATGGTAAGATACGTAACTTCTGTGATAGATTTCATTTGATGAATTTCTTCCGTTCATCCATTTAGAAACTCATCAATGATTATATTAACATAAATCCCGGGTAACGCCGGATGCCCTGACCAACACATCATGTTAGTGGTGCTACGTTCCGTGTGTAAGAAGGATAAAACGCCTAGGATAAGTACAAGCTACAAACCTCTTGAAGCAGTATTATCACATCGCTAATGTCCGCAAAACACATTTAGATGCTATCTCCATTTTGTAGAGCACGATGAAAAATAATTGAGTTAGTTTTATTACCTTATGAATACCCCATGGGAATAGAGAAATATGTCGGGAAAGGAAAAATATTATTTTTCCTTTAATGTCTATTTTGAATACTCAAATTTACATAAGCATTCAAACTTACCAATATCAAGGCTACGTCCCTATTCTTCAATCCTTTGTTATAATAATAAATGGATTATTTCTATAGCGCCGTTTTCGAGAGAAAATCACCTCAGGGGCGCTTTGCAACATAATTTATCTTACCTATAACTTATAACTAGTGACTTAAAACTAGTGACAAACATATTTATGAACAGGTGGGTCTTATAAACAATATTGTTGTATGGCTAACAACTATGGTTTAGGAATAGAGACTAACATATTTACTTTTAAAATAAATTATGTAATAATTGTTACCCTATACCAGTGGTCGGCAAAGTGCGGCTCCCGAGCCGCATGCGGCTCTTTGGCCCCTTCTTGTCTACAGTGGTCGGAGCTTATCGTGTCTGTAAATCGCGGGCGCCTTTCAAAGGTACCTTCCTGAAGAATAAAGTTATTTTATTCTCCATTCAGCTGCACATCCAATAGGTATTTTTGTCGTCAATTTGTTTCACTTTCCGAGCCTGCTGAAGCATCGCCAAGAAAATAATTCTTCTATTGACAAACACTATTTCAAAACAACCATTTTAAATATGAGAGAAGTATTCCTCAGCAGGTTTCAGGAATTTAAAAACAGTAGAGCGACCTTAGCAGGTGTCAAAAACCCTCTTAATGCTACGATAACCGATTTGAAATTTTCTCCTTTTGGCATTGACATTGGTAACTTTTAAATACAATTACTGGATTAAAAAAAAAAAAAACGAATTATGGAGCTCTAAATTTGAACCTCTTTATGTTGATTTGGAAATACACGAGAGGGAACAAATGTGAACTTAATTCACATCACTAGTGGTCTGCTTGAAGAAGGAAGACATGATCATCTTCAACCCCTGGAATAGTATGACTCTTATGATCAGCTGAAAAAACTCTCGTTTGCTCTACTTTATTGATGAGAACCCGGAATCGTGCCTAAAATGAAAAAGAACAATACCCAAACCTGACATACTCAAACTTTCCAAGGAGATGCAAGAACATTGTTCGCATTAAGTGTTTGTCAGTCATTGTCTCGATTTAAATTTATTTACCTTATTTACCTTACTTTTATACTATTTTTTATCAATAAATAAAATCATTATTAAGTACGAAATCAAGTTTTATTCAGTGTACCCGTAGGTCTAAAATTATAATAAAGGTTTACTAAATTAATAAACAGATTTGGCTCTCAATTTTTTTTTTAATCGTTGTAATGTACATATTTGGCTCTTTGGCGAAAAAGTTTGCCGACCACTGCCCTATACTATATCATATTGTGGAGGCCGAGTTACAGAGAACCCAATCTCTCGCGAATCTGGTGGTTACCTGGGGGATGGTTTTTTTTCTACCCGATGTGTGGGCTGCCTATGGCAATATATAGGACTTTAATACTGATTTTGGGATAACCAATGACCACCATTGATCTATAGGTATTGTAGATTAACGGTGACCACTCTTAAATTTATTTATAAACACGTGTTTATAATAATTATAATGATAATTATGATAATAATAGATTTTCATTCTAGAAGGTTTGCAGGGGTAGTGCAATGCAATACGTTCCATAAGTGATAATAATAAAAACAAATAAATAACAATAGGTACGTAAAATAAGGGGAAAAAAGAATAATATAGAAAAATATTAGTAAAATATGCAAAATAAGTTCATTCAATAAGAGAGGAAAAAAATGAACAAGTTTATGGTTGATATTTGACGGTCTCCCGTCTCCAAAGGGCCATCGAGGGAGACTCCACCCATGCAGCCGTGGCAGTAATAATGGTATTTTTGGATTGGCGTACTCTGCACCATAGGCTTCCCATGCGGTGGCGGGAAAGTGCCCTGAGAGAGTGCACTCGTTCTTCCAAGAACATATCTGTAGCGCTGCAGTATCTTGGTAGAGAAAATAGTTGGCGATATGCATTATTGTAGGTGACTTATCGTTTGCCATTGAGATGCAGTGTAATGCACCCACACTTATGACGTATGTAGAGATGTGTAGAATGTGTTGAACAGTATTCTTTTGACGTTTGCGCTGCAAAGGTGAAAACGCCTTGACAGCATACCTGCTCTAAATGATATCGCTCTTCTTTGTCTCTCCATATCCTCGATGTCTTTCAGGTTGTCTGGGATAATATGTCCCAAGTATTTGACGCTACAAACAACATCCACTTTCCTTCCGTCTAACCATACTGAGGGTGTTTGCATCATTTCCTTTTTACATTTTTTTTTATTGTCTATTGACTTTTTCGCCCTGACGAAAATATCAATAGATAATATGTTTTTGTAATATAAGCCATGTTTTTAATACCGACACGCTTATTTTTATGCAAAATTATCCAATGAATAAACTAACGTTCGTTTAAATTGTGCATGTCGAAATTCACACGCGACATGGATAAATGATAATCTAGTCAAATTCCCTCGCCGATTGTCAAAGCAAAGATTGATATGTTTCGTTAATGGCTGTTCTGTAGGGAATTGTATGATGGATCGGACAGGCAAACGGAAAATATTGCTCGTTTTCCATTAGGCGGCGTATGAAGCAATGCATAAATAGTATGCAGCGAATCGGTTCAGCGTGCTAATGAAAAGTGTCCGCTGAAATGCGCAAACTGGATAATGTAGGGTATTAAAATACTTGCTAAATGCTTTTTAAAATGGAATATTATAACGACGAACCGCGAGGTCTAACATTATAAGATAAAAAAAAAAAAAAATATTCCGTATAATAAATATCGCCACCTTAATTAGCAAAATCCGTTTTTTTTTCTTCAGAAAATGAGATATGAACACCATCTTTTAGCATAAAAAAATACTTTTTTTTTCTCGGGAATTAACTATGTAACAATTTCTAGACATTTTGTTTTTGAAGTGTTTTAGGTTCCAATGTAAATTTGTTACTTAACATTAATAATTTGCTTTCGGTTACGACACTTCGATGTCATTCACTAGCGTTCTTAAAACTAACTTAAATTATACAAAGAAACATGGTTAGCAAAGGCGACTTTATAGAAGATTTTGTTAACCAAGTCTTGTTAACCAAGTTTATTTCCAGTCTGCAAGGTACACAATTATAATTAATAAATATGTATTAATATTATAATTTTTTACCTTAGTTTTTTTTCTTTATTGGTGGCTTGTTACTAATAAATGATTGGCACACTCGGAATAGTTAGTATTTCGTGGAAACCGGTAGCTAATTATTAATATTAAGTAACAAATGTTTTATTTGAATCTTAAATATCTTAAGAATCTTATTTTGGTCTGAAATTATTGTACTATAACTATTTTATTTTGTCATAAAACAGCAAAAAATAAATGCCTACCTTGATTATGTATTTAATAAAATTAGTGTATCTCGAAGTTTTAAAATTCATACTAATTTCAAAAACAAACAGTTTTTTTGGTTCTCCTGTAAAATTGCAAAAATTGACTAATCCGGTGAGTGGTTCCCATACTTATTCGATTTGTAAGGCTATAGGCTCACTGTATTTTTTTAAAGTGCGCTTTGCTTATAGTGGCAACTAATGATTTTTTTACAGGGATCAAAGGTAAAATAAATATAATATATTTTAAATCAGGAAAAACCTTAATTTCACCAACAGTTAAGTGGTAAACTAAATTAAAATGAGCAGATTCAATGCTGATTCGCGCCCCCCTGAGATGACACCGCGTCGCACACTTTGAGAACCACGGTACTAAACAATAAAATCATTTAATACGTTGAAATCGTTTTTTTTTCTTTGTGTAAAAAAAACAATCATTCTCGGGTTACGAATAACCTGATAATATTGAGATAATTCTTACTACTGTCATTATAAGCGGGAAATGTTATTTGTGCATGATTTGAGAACTTCGCCAGTAGCATTGATCCCACGACGCGTCGCCTGAATGGGAACCCGACGTATTTGTTCACCCTGCTACTAAACGATCGTACTTTGTATTTAAAAACATTAAGTAATTATAGAGCTTTTATTGTACCCACTTTAAACAATGTCAACATTTGTTTTCTTTTGTACTAAATTCCACCTATTTTTATTGAAATATTTGTCAGTCTACAATAATAATAATAATAAGAGTTAATTTCTATAGCGCAGTTTTGTGAAGGTTCACCTCATGTGCGCTTTACACTTAGTAACCTAACCTAATGTAATTGTAAAATAACAGATATACTACATAGTATATCTGTTATTATAATATATATACAATATGCAAATTAATACTATGACATACAATATTCATGAGCAGGTATTATAAAATAACAATTTAGAAACTAAGGGTGTAAATAATCAAATATAAAGTAGGTACAAATAATAAGAGAAAATTATATGACATTATATACATGGTTTTTCACTGAATACTAATGGAATTAAATAACAAGGAGAGAAAACCGCAACTAAATAAGCTATGGAGGATTAAAAGAAAAAGAAAAAAGAAAAAAAGAAAAAAGAAAAAGGAAAAAAGAAAAAGGAAAAAGGAAAAAGAAAAAGAAAAGGAAAAAGAACAGAAAAATGTCCTGAAATTCTGTTTCTACGTACATGAATTTATGTTTTATGTCGGATAGGATTTTTTGAATAATTTTGTTTTCAATACCCGTTTGAACTCTGCTAAATTCTGAATGTTAGCAATATTTGGGGAAGCTTATTCCAGATGACCGGGCCCGATATACAAAAAGCGCGATCATAGTACACGGGTTTATTTGACCGAGAGGGTTCAACTAATCGGTTAGCAGCATTCAAATCTGCTGACCTCAAAGAAAGCTGTCTATCACCTGGGTTTTGTCGGACACAGAGTTCAGATATATAGGCTGGTGCCTTTCCGTGGAGTGCTTTGAAGGTTGTTAAGCAAATCTTTGAATTCTATTCTTTCAGGGCATCGAAGCCAATGAAGGCGATCCCTTAGAAGTGGAGTTATGTGACAATATTTAGGCTCACTATATATAATTCTCGCCGCAGCATTGAAGACAGACTGGATCCTATTGAGTTGTTTCTGGGGGAGACCAGCATATGCACTATTACAGTAGTCCATACGTGAGACAACAAAAGAATTTATTAGTGTTTTAGCTGCATCAGAGGGAAGGCATCTACTGATTGATTTTATCTGCCCAAGATGGAAAAAGCCAGAACTTACCGCCTTTGAGATTTGCGACTCAAGAGATAGACAACTGTCCATAGTGAAACCAAGAAATTTAATTTCTTTAGAAGGAATGATATCAGTGCCCTGAATTTGAATCGGACTGAAATCAAGAAGGTCCTGCCTTCCGGGAGAAGATATCCAAATGAACTCTGTTTTGGTAGGGTTAAGTTTGAATTTATTAACAGACATCCAACTTGATACTGTGTCAATAAAGTCAACAACCTCATTTTTTAAGATGTGTTTTTCATCCGGAGAACAAAACTTGAAAATTATACGATCATCCGCATAGCCCTGTGATTCAAAGCCAGCCGAGTGAATGAGGCGTTCAAGACGATTTGTATACAAAATAAAGAGAATGGGACCCAGGACGGAACCTTGGGGAACTCCAAATTCAATTGGAGATTCAGGTGAAGTACATTTATTGAAAATTACTGAACTTATTCGTCCAGACAGGTAAGATGTTATCCATTGTAGCACGTCACCCCGAACGCCAAATTCGGTATCGAGCACATTTAGTAGGATACTGTGATCCACCGTATCGAATGCAGCACTCATGTCAAGGATGGACACTAAACCCACTTTACCTGCTTCCATCCCAAGAATCAGATCTGAAAACAGACTACAGACTACGAAGCTTTGCTCATCCAATGAGTGAACCAGCAACTTGGTCGACAAACCAACTAAACGCAACCAATTTTTCGAAATATTCTTTTTTGTCGATTTTTTAATAGTAATCGACATGTTGTTTCTAATCGATTATTTTTAGAACGGGTGTCAATTATCCGCATTGATATTCCAAACCACCTTATTTCGTGGAATTATCAGGCCTGCCAAACTAATCACTAGCTTCCTCGTAAGCTGGATAAATTATTTATTAGAGAGTTATCTTGATTTTCCAGGAAAGTTGGGTAGAATTAAGCATTCGAGTCTCGCCATACAGCGTACAGTCTCTCTCGTCTTAAAATTACGTTATTCTAACCGGGGCTCTTCATTTGTACGTAACATAATATTTCACGTAATTGATCAGCGTTATTTGACGCCGAGGTATTAGTCTCCGTGTTCTGTAATTGTATCTGCCTTCTGGGAGGGTGTTGTGTTACCCTAATTGCAAGGCGCCGACGCTGAACCTGTTGTATTTTGCCCTCAGAATTTGAAATTTATGTTTGACGACCTCCGTGGAAGAGCGGTAAGGATCTTGCATCTCCCAATAGAGGTGAACAAACAACACGTGAAAATGTAAATGAAATAAAACAGTTTTTTTTTTAATTGTTTTCAATTTTTATTTGTTGAACACCATTTTACTTAGTTTTTAATTTTTTTTTATATTTACTTATTCTAAATTAAAAAAAAAAACCAAACAAACAAACAAAAACATTAGCCACTCATCTCACCAGGACAGTCCTGTGTTGAGGTGAGCGGCTTTACAATTTTAGTGAAACGATGTATTATAATATTTTTATTGTTTTTTTTTTATATATCACCAATTTATGCAAACTATAAACAACTATAGAACCTATAGTAAATCTTTAAGTTGGCCTGTACATTTATAGTTTACAACAATAATAATTTCATTGTAACCCAAATAACTATCATAAAGTATTGTATATGTCGTCCAATTAGCCACAATCATAGGGTATATTATAATAACTTTTACAAATTTGAACGTATTTACATATTTTGACGGCCTCCATGGTCGAGGGGTAAGGCTCTCGACTACGAATCCGAAGGTTGCGGGTTCAAATCCCTGGCGTGCGCAGGTAAATTTTATTTAATTAATTTGTGTTGTTTCACAATCAATTAATTTAAAATAATACATGGTATATTTGCGCACGTTCCAGAGTGGAAGATACTCTCAGTATCGCCCTGGTGAAAGACCACCATTCAGAATTGAAACGTTGTTTGAAATGGCTTTAGCCGTGTGTGGTGACCAGATATGAATTGCCAGGTATTTCCCCATCTTCCTCTTCTCCTCCTTCTCCTCACTTCCATCAGCCTCACGACATTCCCTAATTGGGGATGACATAGTCTCACTGGCTCCAGACGGTTGGGAGCAGTTTGGACTCTTGTGCGGTATTCACATAAAAAAAAAAAAATTGTTTTGTACAAACTGGCCGGTTCTTTTAACACTATTTTAAAAAAACATGCGAGGTAGTTTAAAAATAAAATATAGTCGCAAATTGCAAAACATCTCTTAAACAAACTCACAGATAATAAATAATCCGTTCAAAATAAGAGCCGCTAAGTTAACCTCTTAAAACAATTAGAAATTAATTAAATTTCTAATAATACAAAAGCTTATGTAGTGAATACTTTGTAGCTGGTTTGGAATAATTATAATATAAACTCATGAATTTGTTTTGAACCACTTCATTTTAATATAATAATCGACCATTTTCAGAAGTACCATTCGTTCGTCAGGAATATATTAATATTAAACTAAGATCCAAATTTTAATTAACCCATCCAGTTAAAATATTTACACTTTTTCGCAAAAGTGACTATTTTTCATGTAAAGGCAATGCTTACTATTTCCAATTGGAAATTTTGTTGTTGGTTTTTATAGTTTAATTTTTCAATGCCCGCCAAAACTCTCCAAATCTTTTTTGAGGTTAGAATGTCAAATGTCAAAACAAGGATAAGTCATACCCAGGGCCCGTACTATGCTGGCAGAATTGGAGCAGTCCGCTCCAGGCGGCCGTTTGCCAAGGTGCTGATACTACCCAATTTGTATTTAAATTAAATAGTTACATTACGTTTTTAATATTATATTATTCTCGAAATCGTTTGAAAAAAACTCATTCCGTTCCAGCACCTAACGTCCTACGTCCAGCGCCTGTTCAATAAATTGAAAAAATCCATATTATACGAGGTGTGTTCAAAAGAAAAGGTGAATTTTGAATTTTCGCGGGCTGTGTACATTCGACTATCGTTTTTTTTTTGTTATGTTGTTACACATATGTTTATCGTATGTTAGCATTATCAGCCATTTTGGATCAGTGGTTTGTTTTTGACAACTGGAAAGGTTAGTCACGTTTTTGGGTGTTCTTCGATTTTTTTATTTAGGTTCGTTTTCTGAGGCATCACCAGTCCGATTGAAGTGAAATTTTAGATTTGCTTTATTTTCTATGTCCTCATCAGCATTTCTTTAAAAAATTTTGATTCTTTTTAGAAAAAAATTGTTAGTAATTGTTAATTCTATGGAGGAATTTCCTAGTTTTGGTCGGAACTTGATAGCCGTTTTCTGGAGCATCATCAGTCCGATTAAAGTGAAATTTCAGATTTGCTTTGTTTTCGATGTCCATATCAGCATTTCTTCAAAAAATCCAAAAAATCGATGTTTTTCGTTTTTTTACTAAAATAATAAAAAGTAAAAAATCGAAGAACACACAAAAATCGATAATCGAATGTGCACAGACCGCGAAAATTCAATATTCACCTTTTCTTTTGAACACACCTCGTACCTACTTGTGCCACCTTATTGTTTTCCGTAATTTTTTTATCGAAAAATTGAACATGTTAGTATTAATATTTCTGATTTTGAAACTCTCAATTCATGGTGGAATTCCATATTAAAATGATTTTTTTTTATTAAAAAACCTTTGTAACTTTTTCCCACTTATTTATTTCCGAGCAGACCGGTTTCACCCTATCACGGGCATCGTCAGACTGGTGCGAAATCATCAATAAATTAATTTTTATTATGAATAGTTTTTAAATTGAAATGTAATATGAATAAAACGTAATTTACCCTCCCATAAAGCTGCTTTCAACAGGTAGATGCGTCATTTGGGCACTATTGGCAGTAATAAAATGGTAATGATACACCCGTGGTAATCCGATAGTCCCTCGACTCTGCCAATTAGCAGTTACCCCGGGACTAAGTATGTGGGATAAGTGATAACGCTTCTCTTCTCGGCAGTAAGGGAGGCTGGAACCCGCTTTATATAGGACAAGGAAGCTACTGGAAAGTAAACTTTTTAATAGTTTTTACAAGAACTTCGTTAATAATCTAACAGTTATTTGAAGCTATCGCATTTCTTATCGATTGTAAACCTTAAAATATAGCTGTTGTTGCTCTGAAAAATAAACTATTCTGTGGTCTAATCCAATTTTTATTAACGACGGGTTTCCAACAAAAACAACAAACTTCCATTGCATGCTTTTTCTTCCAAGCAGATTATTTGTTATAGCGCTAATGATACGTGTATATATTTGTAATAATGTCTTATATATTATAATATTATTCTTTATTTATAAACTTCTATATTGATGTCAAAACATCCCTGGCAACCCGATTTTTTACGGATAATGCTTGATGGATGGGCTCACGTCGGGTTCAATTTATTACAAATGTATTTATGGTTATAAGCGCTGTAGAGAAATAGCTAATGCACAAGTAATGAAATAATAGATAACACATATATAGAAAAGTGAACGTTCAAGAACCATATCCCCTTTTCAAAGCCAAGAACACTTCTATCATATTTAACTTGCCTCTATCTTTTTTGAAATATATTTCATTATCGATAATTCAAAAATGCATTGCCGCCATGCAAATGTTAATTTTTTATGAAGACATTCAAAAACAGGTTTCCATTATTGTACATATAAAAGTACCCGGAAACCCGGATGACATCACTGACTGTTTCTATCTTAGATTCGTACTGTCTTAATCCGTGTATTTTATCCTTTAGTTTTCATTTATAAGTATTATTATTTTTTTATTAATGTAATTGTTATACACATCGCACACCCAGAACAAGATAATCGTAAGTCCAAATAGTTTCTGTTTGATAATCCACATAATTTTTTTTTCTTGTACTGAGAATGTTTGAAGAAAAACGTAGGTTAGAACTATAATGTTAATGAAATACTGATGCAGGTATATCGTACGATCAAGGTATACAATTTGTGTGTGTTGCTGTATATATATATATATATTAGAATTTAAGACTTACGTTAGTCTTTTACTAGATGTTCGATATATCTCAATTAATCTGGCAGATTGGGTTTGCACAATCCACCCAGTCCTGCCTGAATAAAAGCCTAAATAGATTAATATACAATGCGCGTCTAAGCTGGACATAAAATTAAATTTCAACACTTACGGTATAAGATTCTAGTTAATTTATTACCCCATGTGATACGGGCTGCCCGAGGACTCGAGCCGGGGGAAGATTGAACGAGTCGCGTTATTGAAATTACAAATGGCTGCGCTAACGAGTGATTCGGGGGGTAGTGGGATTAACATGTCATTTGCATTTTGATTAATTCTCCAGTGATCTTAAAAATGCAAATCGCCGACTTGCGCACACGTGAGAGGAAAGAATTCACGTCGTGCAATTTTACGTTAGGTGAATGGTCGTTGATTGTAGCCTGCGGCATCGATTCTTAATCTGTTTGTACGTTTATAAATTAGACACGTTTCGCGATTATCGGAATATGATTACAAAATTGATTAATTTACTGTTAACGTGTTGAAAACGATGATTTAATTGCATTTTTCAATCATTTCCAATACATTTTTAGTAGGTATTAAATGGTTTGGGCATGTAGAGCGAATGAATGAAGAAAGGAGTGTAAGGAGAATATATGACGCGAATGTGAATGGAAGAAGAAGCCGGGGACGCTCGAAGAAGACATGGCACGATCAAGTGATTCAAGTACTCGAGTCGGCCCATGTCAGAAGTCGAAATAAAAGAAGAGAATGTATGAGGCATTGTATGAATGCGAATGAAGCAAGAAGTGTATGCCAAGATCGAGTTGTTTGGCGGTCCGTCCTCTCTGCCTACCTGTACGGGACAAGATCTGTAAACTCTTGCGCACGTTTTAGAAGAAGAAGATCAGGCTGGCCACTTCGACGCTTCAGAGCAGGGTAGGAAGGAAGGGAGAAATGCCTTGAAAAAGGCAAACGATTTCTTGCAAGGAGGTGGTGAGGGTGAAGAGAAAGTCACGGTCGGTTTTCAGGCCGGGTGAAGATGCAGGCGAAGTAGGTAGAAGGCGTGTTGAATCCGTGAGAATACTCTGAATTTTAGAAATGCACTCGTCGTTCAAGTACTTCGGTGCGATACCGTGCGGCGAATCGGGCAGTTTGAACTCGTGAATATTTCGCGAGCTGCCGTATACTCTGTCAATCTTGGATCGACTTGATCAAAAAATTAGGATGTCAATCACGACCTTCTGCTTGAATTGAGCCTATTGCAATCTTCACCTATTTTTTATTAAAGCAACCAAAATTATTACAAAGTATGTCATGGGGGTCAAAGTAGGACAGGTAATACTTTGCCGTCAGATTACAAAAAAAATGCATTGTACAAACATAAAATAAGTAAGTTTACTCGATTACGCGGGCGCTAATGAACAGATCAGAAAAGATTGTTTATTTAGATCAGTCACCGCGGCCGCAGGAATCGCTCACAAAGACAGACAATTTTGGTAGAACAATAATTTTGAAAGGTTTTTGTGGATCAGAGGGGCTCGACCAATGAGAGCCCGCTCTGTTTCGGGACCGTCGCCGGGAGCGACCGTAGGGTTGGCGGGGGTCGGAGAAATGTCCCGTTAGCACCCAGTAGCGTCTCGGGACGAAAACGAGGTTCAGGGGCGTAGGAAAAAGAAAACGATGACGTGCACTGTCATCATCACTTCTTCGAAAACCCCGGAACTACGCTTGTCGAAAGCCAATATGTACTGAAATGGGGCGTTTGCACAAATCCTCTTTTGTGCAAACATAACAAGATAGGGATGCGTATCTAGTCGCTTCTATCAGGTTAAAATTAAAGTCGGGCGTTGCACAATTAATTATTTGTGCAGACAAACAAACAAGACAGAGACGCGTATCTAGTCGCTTCTCTCTCTCTCTCTCTCGTTTGTGGTCAGGTCGTCTGTTATGAGCCTGATTAGTACTACATGCCAGCTCGATCGAGAACGTATCGAGTCGTCTCTCGTTCGAAACTGCACGAACTCAGTAGTTGATTTCGTATCTAGTCGTACCACCCACTGAGTTATGTACTAGTTGATGTTATGCAAATGGAGGGTATTACAAACTTTGATAGTCACGTCTGGTATATTCTCCCCTCGGTGCAGTAACGTCTGTGCCTAGCTGTGAAGACGTGTACTCCGGCGGTGACCTCGCCGGCCAGTCCCTCTGGGCCGTCGGAGGGCGGTCCTCATCGGCACCCTTGGGCTGGCGTGGGTCGGTGCGGGCGTCAAAGCTGGTACTGGTGGTGCAGCGGATGCGGGTGTCGCAGCGGATGCGGGTGTTGCAGCGGATGCGGGTGTTGCAGCGGATGCGGGTGTTGAAGCTGATGCGGGTGATGAAGCTGGTGCGAGCGTCGGTGCCGCGACTTTGACCGCTGGGCGCACGTAGATGCCGGTGGCTGTTTGTATGCGGACAATTCTTACTTGTCCGTCAGCGGCGGGCTTAGCTTCGATTACACGTCCGCGTGGCCAGCTGTTTCGGGGTAGAGCGGGGTCCATGATGACCACCAAGTCGTGTTCTTTGATGGGGTCGGCCCGGTGGTGCCATTTCTGCCGGGCGGCCATGGTGGGGAGGTATTCACGAAGCCACCGCCTCCAGAACATGTCTGCTAGCTGTTGGCTTATGCGCCACTGGCGGCGGAGGCATACCTCCTCCTCCTTTTTGTCATATAGTGACAGGTGAGGGCGTTTTCCCGCTGACCCCATTAGAAAGTGGTTGGGGGTTAAGGGCTCCTCGTCTCTCGGATCAACCGAGACGTGGGTCAGGGGCCGGTTGTTGACCACGAACTCGGCTTCTGCAAGCGCCGTAAGAAGTGTCTCCTCTCTCGGGGCTCTTTCTTTCAGTGTAGCTCCTAGGGCTCGCTTCACTGAACGTACTAGCCTTTCCCAGGCTCCCCCCATATGGGGACTCAGAGGGGGGGTAAAGCGCCACTCGATACCCTGTATGGCTAGGGTATCCTGCATCCTTGCGTCCTGGCTGAGCGACTCCACGGCATCTCG